>WWET01007332.1:24082-40104 GCA_011038615.1 Limnodynastes dumerilii
TTTTAAATATACCTCTAATTAAGATAATCCCCTAGAATTCATCCCTTAACTAGTAATAATTTTATGTACAGTATTTTATTCACTATTAATCTTATAAACTAATAATTAGAAATATCACCTCCACTACACATTCTAGAAATCAGTCACTAACACATTAGCACAAATGCACTTTTATTAAATATTAAATATAACCCTCATTTTAATTGAATCGAATATCTCCTGTCAAACTGGCATTATTATAGCAGTAGTACTCTCCTATTGACGAATTAAAATTGTGTAAACCAACTAGGGATATAATTTTATGTTTCTGAATGAACCTAATTCCAATCTTGTTAAATCCATAGTATTGATTAATACCAATTCCGTTAAATTAATTTATATAAGTAAGAGAACCCCGTTCAAATCAGCCTTTAAGATCTAGCTCAATACTTAATTCATTAATTGTACATTTCAGTCTATTATCAAAATCAGCTCAATTAGAATCAGATGCCCTGTAAAAAATGAAAATATAGACAATAATAACATAAAGCGCATAACTCTAAACGGAACTATTATTAAAGTAAATTCGGAATAAACAATGAAATGAAAGGTGATAAATGTTGATGAAATTCTTTCACACATCCCACTGGAGTGGATAGACTTAGTCCTTATTGATCTACTTATTTATTCATCTGTTTACTTGACGTGACATCCGTGAAACATGAAAATAAAGAATTTGCGATCCACTATGATTCTAACTGATAGAAGAAACTAACACCTTCACAAGCAGTGCTAACAAATAGATAAGAAAATGCTAACTATTATTGTAAAAGAAACGGGCAGAGACTCACAAGCTTCCCTTGAATACCGGCTTCTACCCCCTACGGTGACAACTGTTAATCATTCGGAAATCCACAAAAAGGCGCCAGCTGGCGCGGCAATCCTCTTGTCTCATCTCCCTGAGGAAGTCGCAGTGGGCATAGTGAATCCCACAGACGAAACGCGTTGGGAGGACAATACAACTCGCAGACCCCAGACCGCATCAGGACGGCTCTTCTGAACACCTCACCGCCTGCTTCATTCAGCGCTGTTAACATCGGAAGCATCGGCAGAGGAGGATAATGGAGAAGCCAACCAGAGGGCTGGACAGATATTACTAAATGCTTGTTTTATATATGCTTTGGTACGCAGCCAATTGTTTTAAGTTTTGAAGTAAAGTATTTTTTAAAACGATATTACACTATATTGTTTTTAAATCTTTACTCCCTCATGATTGACGACCATACCTGAAATACTGTGAAGCTGGAAACAACTGCCCATTAATTTGGGAATCTGGTACGCTGATATTAAGCCTGTAACCACACTGATATAGGTTACTTAATAGCACTGATCCTCTATCTATTTCCCTACTCCTAAACTAAGTAGCTGTTTACAGCTGAAGTCTGGTTTTTGGGTCACAGTAAAGAGTAATATAAACTTTGTGGACACAATAAGGGTGTGCTACAACTGTTTATGAAATACTACACTATATTCTTTATCTTTCTTGTTTTCCTCCCCCTTGTACCAAATATAAACAACATACGGACCTGCGGTGAAATTAAGAAAACACTTGGAAACTAAACATTAAGGATCATCAAGTACTGTTATTCCCTATATTGTAAATAAGACATTCCCAATACATGACACTATTCAGGTTATGCACCGACGCTCCAATTTGTCCCAAATATTGCTTACATACTAATATTGAAGGAACTTGGAACTACAGCAGGTTCAACCCTTGGGATAGGACGCAGCCCCTGTTAAAACAGGCTTGCCATAGCCAACATATGGTATCTCATCATTTTTTTAAAGTATAGCTGAGGTGAAACAGTAGAGTTGCGTATATATATATATATATATATATATATATATATATATATATATAGGTACATTATTACGTGTGAATCAGGTCCTGAATCACTGTTCCCTTAATAGCTCCTCATTGAGAGCTGGGATAACTATAGTATTTGAAAAGATTTAAGCAGTGCTTTTTTGTAAGAAAAAAGGTGCCAGAAATCAACTCATGCTCAACCACATGACCAATCAAAACCAAGCAGCGCCACAAGCAGAGTAGTGCCATCACAACCAGCATGGACAAAGTACGCATGCATCGGACTCAACACACAAGCAACCCGCATGCACTGTTTTAAGATTTTGCAGCCAAAACTTTTTTTTTCATTTTTATTTATTGGAGAAGATAAGTAAAACCACAAAATTATACAAGGGGCTTTGTGCCTCAGAAATCTGTACAGAGTAAATTGGCTCATTACATCAACAATTGATTAAACATAACATTGTCTACAAGTAAGGTAAACTTTACACGTTTTGCATCTGGTCAGTATACAATCCATCTAGGTTCTTATAATGATCCTTCCCTCAACACAATTGGTGGTTCATTATCATGAGTTCTGAGTTCGTCCCATATCCCAAAGAATTTGTCTGTGTCCCTTCTTTTTTGAATGGAGGTTTCCAACCAGTCCATACGGAATACATGGTAAAGCTTTAAGTGGAACATCTGTAATGTTGGAGGGGACTCCTGAATCCATTGTTGCATAATACATTTCTTGGCCACGGCCGACACTATTAATAGCAACTTTCTACTGCCCTTGGTGAATTTAAGTGCTGGTTCAGATATACCTAGGATCGCCCATAAAGGTGTTAAGGGTGCATATTCCAGCAGGTGGTTGGCAGAATAAAGTTGTATTGTTGTCCAGAAATGTTTTATACGTGGGCATTCCCATACACAATGAAGCAGCCAAAACTGTTAAAACTTGGAAAATCAGATACAGTACTGGGGCGATGCAACATACCCATGCTCCGGGCACCATGGCAGCTAGCTACACCTCTGTATGGCTTTACATAATGACATAAATGTGTGTGTGCGTAGATACATATCTTTCTGTGTTTTGTTTGTGTTTTGTAGATATAAAGCTTTCTATAATTACATATTTTGTATATGTGTGTGTGTAAATATATAGCTTTCTATAATTACATATTTGTATATGTGTGTGTAGATATATAGCTTTCTATAATTACATATTTGTGTATGTGTGTAGATATATAGCTTTCTATAATTACATATTTGTATATGTGTGTGTGTAGATATATAGCTTTCTATAATTACATATTTGTGTGTGTGTGTGTGTGTGTGTGTGTGTGTGTGTGTAAATATATAGCTTTCTATAATTACTTATTTGTATGTGTGTGTGTGTGTTTCCTCAGCAGGGAGAAACGCGTCAAAGTGCTTTTAAATTATCCAGCAAATATCATCAAACCACTGTGCCATGGCATATTAAGAAAGAGAAAGAATCCTAAGGTGAATTGAAAGTATAAGCACTAAGGAGAAAGAAAACATCACTATCGCAGGCTATCAGGTGGTACCAAACAGAGGAATCTCCACCTTGAATGATAGAACTTCCTTAGGAGCTCATCCGGAATTCCAGGGACGTGTCCAGCCGGACAAACTAGGCTGAGGACAGCAGGAGTTGAGGTGCGGGAGTTGCGTCTGAGTGTATGTCGGCGGTATGCTAAACTGGTAAACACCATAAGCATCCCATGCAGCCAGACACTCTAAACTGAGGACAACAGTGGGTGAGATTCGGTAGCCGTGTCTGAGAGTGTGTGTCGGACGGCACGCTGGACTGTGAGTCTATTGTAAAACTGCTAAAGAATTGAATAGCATTGATGGTCTGTGTGGTTTTCACTTGACAGTGAACTTTTTATACCCCTGGTACTGTTATCTATATTCATACTACTCACATAAGACTGCTATCCCTGTCAGTGCTCACCGTTACAGGAGAGAAAGTTCACCACAATATTTATTATTTTCAGCCATCATCTGCAAGTGAAGTGTGAGCTTATAGACTCACATATTTATCGACCCATAGACATTTAATTATAAGAGTGTTTTTTTGGGGCCCCATTATACACTGTTGGTTGATATTGCTGGATTCTTTAATTATTTTATATTATTTTATTTCATTTGTTTAACATGTGTATTATTATGTGTATTTAGTCAACTAATACATTTTTGGTATACATTTAAAGCACATCATATTTAAAAAACTATTTGCCTCTTCAACAAAGGTGGTTACCATGGTAACTGACAGTTGGAAACAAAAGAGAAGAGTATTTTGTACGTAATGGTATGGGTCATGTTGGAGGGTATGCTATTAAGTCAAGGGGCCATATTTACTGAGCTGCAGGAAGGAAAAGTGGATATGTTGCCCATAGGAACCAATCAAATTCTAGCTGACATTTTCTAGTATGTAATAGGAGAGTGAGAGCTCTCCACTTTTCCTTTCCTACAGCTTAATAAACCTGCTCAAGGGGCCTCATTCATTAAACGCGATTTTATAAAATTCGTGTGATTTTTAGCTTAAAAATCGCCAAAGTGTATTCATTAAGCTAAAAATCACACAAATTTTTTTTTTTTTTTTTAATCGCGGGTGCAAAATTCGCGGTCCCGACTTTTTTAAATTACTACCATAGAACGTTTGGAATTCATTAAAGACAATTTCACCAAATCGCGGTGAAATCTCCTTTAAATCACAAAAAATAAAATCGCAGCCATAGAGCTGCGATTTCATTTTTTGCCCCGATCGCGACCATCAAAAACACATGTCCGTATAACAGACATGTGTTTTTGTGTGTAAAAATCCTAAGTGCTGCATGGCTGCAAGCTGTAGCCATGCTGTACTCATGGAACTACAAGGATCAGCAAAGCAGATTGTTGTAATTCTGTCAGTACAGCATGGCTACACTTGCAGTCATGCCGCGCTGCGTTTGCAGTGTAAAAAAAAAATAAAAAATCCCTAGACATACATTAACCCTTACAGTGCTATAATAAAGTTTGTATGTGACAAAATATATTTATCTAACTAACATTGCACCCTACGTGAGTGCACTTACCTTAGGTGGTCATCTCTCCTAATGTAAGTGTTGTATGTGAAGTGTATCGTGTGTATAAAAAATAAAAAGATCTTTTTACACTCACCATTAGATGTCCGCATCTTGGGAGCCTTCTAATGTTCTTTAAACGATGGCTTCTTGTCTTTTCTTCCAGCTTTCCGCAAATTCTCCTGTTAACACGCAGCTGACTTACCTTAGGTGGTCATCTCTCCTAATGTAAGTGTTGTATGTGAAGTGTATCGTGTGTATAAAAAATAAAAAAATCTTTTTACACTCACCATTAGATGTCCGCATCTTGGGAGCCTTCTAATGTTCTTTAAACGATGGCTTCTTGTCTTTTCTTCCAGCTTTCCGCAAATTCTCCTGTTAACACGCAGCTGAAGAGGCTCCTTCTTCCTTCTGGCATCTTCTAATGACATTCCGGACACTAGGGGGCAGTGTTTCTATACTGAAGTTAACGTCAGGAACATTGGTGCTCTACTGTTCTTGACGTCACCTTCAGTATATAAACACTGCCCCCTACTGGCCGGAATGTCATTAGAAGATGCCGGGAGGAAGAAGGAGCCTCTTCAGCTGCGTGTCAACAGGAGAAATTTTGGAAAGCTGGAAGAAAACACAAGAAGCCATAATTTAAAGAACATTAGAAGGCTCCCAAGATGCGGACATCTAATGGTGAGTGTAAAAAGATTTTTTTTTTTTATACACACCATACACTCCACATACAACACTTACATTAGGAGAGATGACCACTTAAG
Organism: Limnodynastes dumerilii; assembly: GCA_011038615.1. NCBI lineage: Eukaryota > Metazoa > Chordata > Amphibia > Anura > Limnodynastidae > Limnodynastes > Limnodynastes dumerilii. The sequence continues at coordinate 29,767 of WWET01007332.1, forward strand.
GTAAGTGCACTCACATAGGGCGCAACGTTAGTTAGGTAAATATATTTTTTCACATGCAAACTTTATTATAGCACTGTAAGGGTTAATGTATGTGTAGGGATTTTTTTTTTTTACACTGTAAACGCAGCGCGGCGTGACTGCAAGTGTAGCCATGCTGTGCTGACAGAATTCCAATGATCTGCTTTGCTGATCCTTGTAGTTCCATGAGTACAGCATGGCTACAGCTTGCAGCCATGCAGCACTTAGGATTTTTTTCTTACACACGCAATTTGCCGCGATTACTTAAAGGGCTAATCGCGGTGATTTTTTTTATGAAAATCACCGCGATTAAGCCCTAAAAACATCGCAGAACATCGCCTGTGTTTACAAATAATCGCGGGTTAATAAATTTCCCAAAAAATGTAAAAAAAACGCGCCGGTATCGCCGCAATGTAAAATCGCGGCCCAAAATCGTTTTTAATGAATGAGGCCCAAGGTGTCCAATTTCAATGAACGTAGGCTTCCAGGTAGACTATTGTTCCATATATTAGTCCCAGCGTATCATAGGTTATTTCAAACAAATTGTGACAATACCTATAATTGAATAAGAGAAAGACTATCGGCTAAGTGTGCCTGTAGATGTTAGTATATGCACCAAACACCACAGTCAGAGTGGAAGGATAATGCAGGAGTGTTCACCATAGGAAATATCATGGACTAGTGGCTTATTGTTGGGATGGAATTATAAGCATCAAACACCGCTAGTCTCTTTAGTCTCTCACTGGTTGTTAATTAGTTAAATCAACACATTCACGAAAAACTAAGTGCTTGATTGAATGTGATGTTCACAACACAGCAGCAACATCTTCTGTTTAACTTGCAGATATTAACATATAGGCACTGGGGATTTTTTCCTTTACATGCTTATTGCTGTAACTCTGGATAGAAATCCTTAGTTCCTCGGTCAGTATCAAAAGTTCGTAGATAGATCAGAACAGACATGCTCCCGTATATATTAGTAATTAGACCAGCGGGGACAGCTGGAGGAATTCAACCTAGGCAAACTCTCCCGAAGATGCAAAAGTAAACCAGTATAAAAGTTGGTAGTTGAATGACTATATCAATTAAACCTTGACATGTTTCATCGAGAAGCTCCCAATTTCATCAGAAGGACTGTGTATCAAAAAGCTAGACCACTGTAGTGAATTACTGTATTTCCATTACATCAAATGCAATGCAAACCTCAACACATAGGTGTGCCCAGACCAGGATACTATTAGAGGCAATTATTCTTGTCCTCTCCTATCACCTCTGTCTTCCATTAATTTGTCCCTATTATGTTAGTCAGAAATAACCTACTATACAGTTATGGGAGCAGAGTAACACACAAGAATAAAGTAATGGTATAGCTAAATTATCTCACTGTGTCTGTCAGTACATATACCCTACTGGACAGTGATTTCATATACCTTACAGTCAAAGCTGTTTCTAGACCTAGCGGATCTCAGGACAGAAATGTGTTTTTGGTGTGTGTGTCCCAAAAAACCCAAAACAAAACAAAAAAAAAGCTCTGTAAGCACACAGCCATTCATTTCCCAGTCATCCACAACTACCCTTGCATGTGTGCCCAAACCTCCGCTTCAGCCTCTTGCACGTGCCCAGCTTCCATTTCTGCCCCTTCTATGTGTGTCCAACCTCTATATTTGCCCCTTGCTTGTATGTAAAGACTCTATTTTTGCCCCTTGCATGTGTGGACATCCTCCATTTCTTATATGTGTGTCCCGCCCCCATTTCTGCCCCTTGCATTCATGTCCAGCCTTTATTTTGCCCCTTGCATGTGTGTTCATTTCTGTCCTCTGTATGTGTTCCAGATTCCTTTTCTGCCCCTTGTATGTGTGTCCAGTTTGCTTCTTTTATGTGTGCTGCTTTCTCTTAAATAACCTATGGTTTATTCACCTTTGCTGCATTCTTCTCCCTGTTCTTTTTTTTTCTCCACAGTGATCTCAGCTTTTCATTCACATACACAGTATTGGTTATACAGGACTCCTACGTCATTATGCTGTGATTTCAGATACGTTGTATGCTGATTTGCGAGCATGTCTGGATCAGGCCCTAGGTCTTATTTGTTTCTTTTTTGTTTTTGTGGTTTACTGAGACATTTAAAATTATTAATATGAACTTGAATAATATAGACTTATGAAGGAGAAATACAAACTGACAAAAAAAAAATTAGAAATAATATAAATGATTCTGACTCTGGAAGAGAAAATGGAAGATACTGCTTATAGTAAAAACACTCCTCTACCAACATTTCTAGGTGGCTTAATCTTTGTTTCTCTATAATTCCTAAAACTGCCCAACCCATGTCTTGTTCTTTGTTAACCCCAGATTTTCTAACACACAGTCTCATGTTAGAGATCACTACACTGGTGAAAACTGCAAATAGTTTTATACTTACAAACAGAATTATACTTTATGTCAAAATGTCTGATTTGTAACAGTTGCTGTAGCTCTTTATTTTCCTGTCCTCAATGCATTTAAATGCATATTAAACACACCTTATCAAGGAATTCATCACTATTTGCACATATTCTGGCACAAAGGGTAGTTATGACCATATTTTCTTTAATAAACCTATACCTCGTGTATAGTTTGCCCATGTATAGTTTGGCCGCGTGAAGATTACACAAATTCACATCAATAAATAAAAAACATCTACAAGAAGCAAACCTGCAATGCTTTTAATTTCTCACATAGCACCGGATCCTCAGGTCTGATTTTTATGTGGTTGGATCCCCTAACAATGTAAAAACTTAATGTAAAAATGCATTCCCCAACTCAGCACACAGCCGTTAACAGAACTCAGTCGATAAGATTTTGTGAAGACAGTGCAGTAGAAATAGTGAAAGAATTGCTTCTCCATATGGTATATACATTTTATTTTTAAATATGAATGAGAACATGAGTTCCCACTGTGCAAGGGTTAAAGTGGTTCCAGCTCAATTTAAGGTTTGTTTAGGGATGTGTAAGCAAGGGCTCTGAATGCTAGTAAACCAGTAAACAATTGGAGGAATTTATCTTCCATAATTTTTAAGACAGAACTCCAGCTCTCTTATCCAAAAAGAAGCTGCCTCTTTTTTATTATATGTGTGTAAAAGAAATTTGTATGCATTGTATAGATGCTATGTTTGCCATCTTCCTATGGTGGTCATATCCTCCCCTGATTAGGACTGCAATCTTCCCTTAAACTTGCATAGCCACATCTCTTGTGATGTGACTATATCTTTTGGCATCAGTCAAACAATTTTTCTGCAAAGGACGCTACTGCGTGAATAGCAACCTCCTGAATCCTAACTGCCTGTGCAGCTGCATAGATTGCTAAGTAATGTAACTGTGTCTATTACCAATATTGTTGTATAATATAAGTTGTCATGAAATGGGGGGGGGGACCTGACATAATATTTTTTTTTTACTCTGGTCTCCATCATGGGCATTGTTATGATGATCATTTAATCTGAATGTTATATCTATGAACTCTAAAGTATTTAGTATCTTCATTTGTTTCCCCCTCCTCTCTGTGCAGGATTTGATGCAGATGAAGCAACCTCCAATCTGTTGCAGTCTGAAAAAAATCGCTGCTGACCCAAGATGACTGTCCTATTTCTCCCTGAATCCACTACTGTCCTTCATTTTAATGAATGGTCCTGGTAACCCTGGATGCCCTTTCCCTGGCAGTGAATTCCACATCCTGACTGCCCTTACTGTAAAAAACCCTTTCCTTTGTAAACCTTTATAAACTATACCCAAATAATGGCACCTTTACAATGTTAAAGTTTTGGACTTTGTAAAATCTGCATTGGATTAAATAAACCTGCCTTTATTTGTTTAATTTAAAAACACACATCCATTGCTTATAAACATGCAGCAGGTGTGGCCTGAACTAAGTAAGTGATGACACAAGGAGTCACAGTAAACAATTTGGTTCTTCAACTTATGAATGGTTTTAAAGCACTTTTCCGGTGCATTGCATAGTTTACACAAGGCACTCCTACCTGTGAATCAGTCCTGTAGAGTCCGTGTACCCCAAAAAGTACCCTCGTAGATCAGTACGTAATTAACCGCTAAAAACCGCTAAAACTGCGAAAAATAGCACAAAGGCGAATGTTAGTTCAAACTTACGCAACAGAGTTTACTCAACAGAATCAGGTTAACAGCAAGGTACAACAACACAGTATTCACGCAGCGCAGCCGACCAGGAAGGCAAAGACGATCAGTCCAGACGTCTTCTCAGGAAAGATGAGAGTGAGTGTCCCAAAACAAAGTCCTTTTATGTCCATACATCAAAGGGGTAGCCGATCTTCTGCTTGATTGGAGGGATCTCAATCCTCTTGGTGGTTCCTAGGTCATCATTGGTCCTGGGGTCTTCCATTGTTCTCCTCCTGGAGGGTCATCCGCAAATTAGTCAACTATACTACCATTGAAAAACCTCCTAATGCCTGCTGGGATGCGTAAAAATCGTGTTCAATATATAAACTATAGTGGAACCAAGGCGTTGTACAGAGATTTACATGTAGGCATTATCAGACAACCAAGAAGGGGGAGCCATAATCGGTAGAACAGAGACACAGACTATAAGTTTGCCCCATGACATTCAACCCATTCCCTCAGGTTACCTAGTCCCTCCCATCCTTCTGGATAAGGGCAAGTGGAGATGTCAACCAGGGCGTCCAAATTTGATAGAAACGTTCAAGAGTTTTGCGCTTTGTGTGCACAAATTTCTCGTGATTTAGGGTAACGTTAACCAACCCAACCCAGTTATGAAAGAGGGGCAATCCTGCGCCATCCATTTACGCGCTATTAATGTCAGGGCAAGAGAAACTAGTATACTGACATATCTGTACACCGCTGTAGAGTACTCTTCTATCAAATTAATTTGGAAGAGGAATACCATAGGGTCTAATGAAGGTAAGGTGGGAAGCGTGGAGCGTACAGCATTCCACACTACCTGATAAAACTCCTGAACGCCCTCACACGCCCATATTAAATGTCAGAAATCAGCATCCCCCTTATCACATTTTGGACATTTCGATTCATTCCGCAAACCCATCCTAGCTAAACGTGCAGGGGTAATTTATGATCTATGTAAGACAAACAGTTGTACTTGCTGGTACCTTGTAGCGGAAGTTGCTGCCCTGGCACACGTCACAGCCTGCGACCATTCCTCATCCTGAAAAGGGCCCGTATTAGCCTCCCATTTCTCCCTTAAGACAGCAAGATTATCCTTTTGTAAACATTCTCCAACAGCGGCGTACAAAAATGAAATAGGCCTATTAGTAGCTGCCATCTTTAGCAAATTAATTGTATTGGAGGGGCAAAGAAGAGGGGACAGACCTCCAAATTGAGCATTGAGGGCATGCCACAGCTGTAGATACCTGAAGAAGTAAGTGGCACTCATATACGAACCCCCTGACGAAGTCCATTTGTGGATGAAACGCGTAGGGGTGGGATCTATTTCTCCCCTCCATACTGCACGTGTCTCCCGACCAGAGTGTGTGTACAACCCGAGCGCCGTTGAATCTTGCAGCCGGCGAGTATCGTTTGTTCTACACGTGTCTGTGTTTACATGCGGTTTTTATCTGTATATCCGGTACGTGGCTTGGATAGCTTGCAGTGTATATGTATATACACTGCTCAAAAAAATAAAGGGAACACTAAAATAACACATCCTAGATCTGAATGAATGAAATATTCTTATTAAATACTTTGTTCTTTACATAGTTGAATGTGCTGACAACAAAATCACACAAAAATTATCAATGGAAATCAAATTTATTAACCCATGGAGGTCTGGATTTGGAGTCACCCTCAAAATTAAAGTGGAAAAACACACTACAGGCTGATCCAACTTTGATGTAATGCGCCGGACCCAGAACTACGTCCGCCTTCCATAGACGGACATAATTCAATGAACAATAGCGCATTCATAGTAGCTATTGTACGTAATCTGCGTGTCGTTTCAATATGTAGATTGCGTATATGCGGTCTTTTAGAATGGATGTGTTTTTTTAGTGTTCCCTTTATTTTTTTGAGCAGTGTATATAAAACAAAGAAATGGCCCCTGGCCGTGATGCACACCTTAAGGATAGAGCAATAATGAAAATTGGGTGCAAGACTATTGGCAGTTCATATAAAGTCCATAAGACAATTGTTTGTCTAGTCAGCACTCCATAAAAATCAGTCAAAGGCTTAAGTATGCCAAAGTAAAAAAGTTTTAATAGTGTCACAGGAGAAAATACTCAACATCACCATTCAAAGACAATTCCCATGTGTAAAAAAAACATTTTCAAAGTGCAAAAAAAGTGCAAAAGGTATCAAAAATGCAGCTTATAAAGAGAGTCCTTAATCATTCCATAATACTAATGTAAATATTTCAAACTGCAGGATATAAAGAAATTCTAATAACAGAACATCAGTAAAATCTCAGATAAATATAGAAGTAATGGACTCCATCACCGGTATAGTCACCCATAATAGCGTCCGACCATTTCGGAATTGTTCAAACACCGTCTTCATGGGCAAAGACGTTACATGAAAGCTGCACAAAATACATCCAAAACGCATAAAGCATTTAAATATACTTACCGCAGCTGAATGCAATCAATCCTCCCCAACCAGGCTTCAGCGGCAAAACACGTGTATCACGCGGGCCGCGGTACACAAGACACCAGGGTTACTGCTGATGACGCACATCATCAGAGTATACCAGTTGTCACGCACCTGTTTAACATATACCTATAAATTGATTGAGCAACTTCCATTCTTTTTTTATTCAGTTGTCATAGTTACCCGCCGTTGTTAGCACACGATCCGTCATATCAGCCTGGACGTGGTGGATGACGGCTAGGCAGCTGCAATCCAATCATTAGATACAGAAAAAACAACATTTAAAACATTAAGATGGGAAACATTCAATAAAGCAACGGATAATAGAACTGCAATTGAATAAATCTATTGTAACGTAATTGTATAGAATATAACTTCCATCTTCACACCTGAGACGCCATGAGACAGGATTTTCAACTCAGATCTATAGGAAGGTAATGGAGAGGAACACCCTTTCACTATAGGCCCTTGAAGGGTGGACTAACCTATTCTCAAATGATTAGGGTGGTTCTCACCACATCTGATCGTACAGCACTAATTCCTGCATTAAATGAGATGTACTCACGTTTTTTAGAACATGGGTATGATCGGAGTGATATTAAACAGGCCATTGATAAATGTTTACAACTAGATAGACAGCATCTATTGACAAAGCGAACTGAACCAGATAAATTAGGCAACAGAATGATTTTTAAAAACACGTTTTTGTCACAGCTGCCGCTGCTATGAGCTGACGGCCAGCTGATTCAGCGTTGCTCTCCGCTGTCACAGCTGCCGCTGCTATGTGCAGACGGCCAGCTGATTCAGTGTGGGTCCCCGCTTTGGATGATTCAGCTGCCGCTGCTATGCGCAGACGGCCAGCTGATTTCTTACCTTCGCTTCCTGCTCTGGCACACTCGGCGGTTGCTTCCCCGGCTTACGGCTCCCCTAGCGATGGCATCATAGCAACCAGCTACACGTAGACGCCGCGTCTCTCTCAGGCGCGCGCTCCACGTTGTGTAGATACATTGGATAGTAGGGCTGTCAGTTTAGGAAGCACCTCCTTCCCTTCCAGGGAATCTGATGTAGTAACCAATCACTCTCTCACTACCCTTATTTAAACCCCACTCTGTCACTTCCTAGGCGCCAGTTATAGCTCTGCCTGTCAGTTCTGTGACCTGCTTTATCTCTCGTGTGCCTAGTGCCTTGCCTTGTGCTTGACTAGTGATCTGACCGTTGTTTGACCACTTACTTTGCTCAGTCCTTGCCTTGATTTCCTATTGTCTATTTACCCCTGGTTCTCCCTCCTTATTGTGCCTACCTTCCTTACATACCTAACCTTTCCTGGAGTGTTTGTACTTGTTACCCCTTTGGGGGCCGTTCCGTATGAGTGTTCGCATGCAAGCCCTAGTACGTCTCGTCCGGTCCTGTGACATACCTTTTGCCAGGTTCAGTGTTCTGTGTAGTCTGTTTCAGGTCGGTCTCTTCCGGCCTGGTCTGCTTCCCGCTTGCTCCATCTTCCCCTCTATCTCTTACAGGTGTTTACTTCAGGTTTCCTTTCGTCCTTCCAAAAGTCTGATTCAACAGGGCACGTCCTGTTACTGGGGTGCAGCCAATTCCATCCCCACCATCAGGGGCTCTGGTGAAAACCACCTGGTAGCAAAGTCTCCGTGCCCTGGAAGTCAACTTCACTATTGTTTCTCTGCTGTCCTTCGGCCACATCGGTCTTCGTAACCCAGGTAATTCCAGTGTGCCGAAATCCTCGTCTGATCACTCTTACCTCACGGTCACTCCGGTCCTTGAATCAGGTAATTCTGGTTTACCGTAACATTATAACCGTCCATATAAATATGTTTACAGCAGAAGCAATCAACGCTCTCATTGCCCAGGTCTCAAAGCTGGGGCAGATGGTACAAGCCCTTACAGAAAAGGTCAACAGTCAGGATGATGTTATTGCTGCCATGCGGGCCCCAGCTGCCCAACGCCTCAGGGACAGAGCTGCAGAAGGTTGGACTAGTGTTATCCCTTCTTCAGGGGGATACGCAGGCTTGGGCATTCGGTATTCCTCCGGGAGATCCTGTACTCCAATCTGTCGATGCCTTCTTTGATGCGCTGAGGTTACTTTATGAGGATCCCGACAGAGCCGCTACCGCAGAAGCGAAACTCCGAGCCCTCCACCAGGGTAGACAATCTGCCGAAGAGTACTGTGCGGAGTTCCGCCGTTGGGCCAATGACTGTGGGTTGAACGACCCAGCTCTACGCAGCCAGTTCCGTTTAGGGTTGTCTGATCAAGTTAAGGACGCCTCGTTCAGTTTCCCACCGCAGAAACCCTGAACGACTCCATGCTACTAGTCATTAAGGTGGATCACCGCCTCAAGGAACGTCGCCTGTAGAGGGAACCCGCATCCTCCTTTGCTCCAGTTTACGTACCTCAAGATGCCCAACCACTGGATGAGCCCATGCAGGTTGGAGCTTATAGACTTTCCAAAGAAGAGAAAGCCCTAGGCCTGTGCCTTTATTGTGGGGGAAAAGCCCATAGGGCTGATTCCTGCCCTAAGAAACTGAATCTGCCGGGAAAAGCCTAACCCAGTCGAATTTTGAGGAGGTTCGACTGGGTACTCATTTCATTTCCTCAAACAATTCGTTAACGGTTCCTGTTCTACTGATCATTGGGGAGCAGGAGAAACATCTGTCCGCTTTTGTCGATAGCGGCGCAGCGGAAATTTCTAGGTCTGGATGGTCAACCCTTGGCAGGAGGGCTCATTCATCATATTTCGGTTCCTCTCCAATTGTCTGTTGGTATCTGCCACTCCGAAACTATTCAGTTTCTGATTACTCAGTGCTCTTCAGTTCAGTTAGTACTTGGCCATCCCTGGCTACAGCTGCATAACCCTTGCATCGACTGGGTACAGGGAGAAATTCTTCAATGGAGCAAGACATGTGAAGACACCTGCATATCCCATACTGTACGTTTGGGTCAAGATTCCTTGGAAAAACTTCCTCCTCAATATGCTGATTTTGCAGATGTGTTTTCTAAATGAGCTTCAGAAGTTTTACCTCCACACAGACCATATGACTGTTGTTACAGTCGGCCTAAGGGTTTTCTCTAAGGGGGCCCGGAGTCTATGTAAGCACCAGGTATTCACTAGAGCCTCTGAAGGTGAGGATAGTCTGGGCTGCTGGTCTGACAGGTCGTGCCCCTGGCAATAGTTCCCAAAAGGGTACTGCAGCGTGGTAGTGCTTATTCAGGAACCCAGATACACACAAGAACCCTTGCATACAATAACCAGGTATGAATAATACAGTTACTCTCAAGAACAGTAAAAAGGTTTCTTTAATGCAAATACCGGAACCCTCATACAGAGTAATGTAGACAAGAATATAACTTCCCTAAAATAATAAGTATACTAATAGGAAACCATAGGCAGGGTATTAGGAGAGATGTTGCACTGGAGGATACGCAGGCTGTACTCCTAACTATTAGTATACTATAAGGAAGCTGCCCACAGGCAGTACTAGATGTACCACAAGTCCCAGATGTAACAGGGGAACTATAAGCAGACAGATGGAAAGGTCTGCGCTACACTGTAGGTGGAAAACAGTGGAGCTATGCTCTAAAACACACTGGAGATGACACACACACAGTGGAGCTATGCTCTATACACACTGGAGATGACACACACTCAGCGGAATGCTCACACAGTAAACACACTGGCG
>WWET01007332.1:40422-50689 GCA_011038615.1 Limnodynastes dumerilii
GTTGGTATCTGCCACTCCGAAACTATTCAGTTTCTGATTACTCAGTGCTCTTCAGTTCAGTTAATACTTGGCCATCCCTGGTTACAGCTGCATAACCCTCGCATCGACTGGGTACAAGGAGAAATTCTTCAATGGAGCAAGACATGCGAGGACACCTGCATATCCCATCCTGTACGTTTGGGTCAAGTTTCCTTGGAAAAACTTCCTCCTCAATATGCTGTATTCGCAGATGTGTTTTCTAAACGAGCTTCAGAAGTTTTACCTCCACACAGACTATATGACTGTGCTATCGATCTGTTCGAAGGGGCCCAATTGCCCAAAGGCAGATTATTTTCTCTTTCCAGACCGGAGTCAACAGCCACTGAAGAGTACATTCAAGAAAATCTCAAAAAAGGGTTTATCCGACCCTCCAAATCTCCTGTCGGTGCCGGATTCTTTTTTGTATCCAAGAAAGATGGGACCCTGAGACCCTGCATTGATTATCGTGCTTTGAACCGCATTATTATTAAAAATACCTATCCGATTCCTCTAATCAACGATTTATTCAATCAACTCAGAGGTGCCGTTATTTACACAATACACAATCGATCTTCGTGGAGCATATAACTTTGTCCGCATCAGGGAGGGGGACGAATGGAAGACTGCCTTCAACACCCATTCTGGCCACTACGAATATTTGGTGATGCCATTTGGTCTGTGTAACGCTCCTGCAGTTTTCCAAGACTTTATTAATGACGTTCTTCGTGAATTTCTGGGTAAATTTGTAGTGGTCTACCTGGAGGATATCTTGATTTTTTCCCCCTCCCTGGAGGTCCACCGTAGCCATGTAAGGCAAGTGTTGAGCCATGTTCGTGAATTCAAGCTTTACGTTAAGATGGAGAAATGTGAATTTGAGATCTCAGAAGTTACCTTTCTTGGTTACATTATTTCTCCCCGAGGGTTTGCCATGGATCCGGACAAGATCAAGGCCATCTTAGAATGGAAGCAACTGACTGACCTCTAAGCCATCCAACGTTTCATGGGTTTCTCTAACTATTATCGGGGTTTTATCCAAGCCTTCTCGCTTCTTATGGCACCCATTGCTGCCCTCACCAGAAAAAATGCTGATAGAGCCAACTGGCCTAGACAGGCCGTCCAAGCCTTCAAAGCTTTGAAAAAAGCATTTACCACTGCTCCCATCCTCCACCATCCCAATCCTGACTTACCATTTATTATTGAAGTGGACGCCTCTAATGTAGGGGCAGGAGCTGTGCTCTCGCATCAAAATGGCATTTGAAGAGTGGAGGCACTGGCTCGAGGGCTCAATACACACTGTTACTGTCCTGACGGATTATAAGAATCTTTCATACATTGAGTCTGCCAAAAGATTAAACCCTCGTCAGGCTTGTTGGGCGTTATTCTTTACTAGATTTAATTTAGTCATTTCTTACAGACCAGGCTCCTTAAACCGCAGGGCAGACGCCCTGTCTCATTTGTTCTTACCCGAACATGGACCCACCACCCCACCCTTGCCCATCATCCCTCCTTCATCCATCATTGTTGGCCTTACCCAGGATCTTCAAGACCAGTTACTTTCTGTGCAGGGACAAGCTCCGAGACAGAAACCCTCTGACCGACTGTTTGTACCCAGTCATCTCAGGAAATCAGTTCTTCAACAGAATCATACCTGCAGGTCAGCAGGACACCTGGGAGTTCAGAAAACCCTGAAACTGCTATCCCGTTCAGTCTGGTGGCCGTCGATGTTACAGGATACCAAAGACTTTGCGGGTTCATGTGATCTTTGCACCAGGAATAAGACACCACGATCTCCACCCTTTGGTCCTTTGTTACCTCTTCCTATACCTAATCATCCATGGGCACATATTTCCATGGACTTCATCACGGATCTCCCTAACTCTCAAGGCTTTACCACGTATGGGGCGTGGTGGACAGGTTTAGCAAAATGGCGCACTTCATTCCATTACGTGGCCTTCCCACTGCTTCCCAGACCTTTCTGGCCTGTTTATTAAAAACATTTTCAGACTTCATGGTCTTCCTACTGAAATAGTCTCTGACTGGGATTCCCAGTTTGTCGCTGCTTTTTGGAGATCGTTTTGCAAATCCTTAGGGATTCAAATCAATCTTTCCTCTGGTTATCACCCTCAGTCAAATGGCCAAACCGAAAGGGTGAACCAGTCGTTAGAACAATATCTACGTTGTTATGTCTCCAAATACCAAAACGACTGGTCAGAAAACTTACCATGGGTGGAGTTTGCTTATAATAATTACTATCATTCCTCCACTTCTGTGTCACCTTTTTTCTGTATCTATGGTTTTCATACCAGAGCAAATTCTTTTTTTGACTCCTCTACTTCTGGGTCAGATTCCAGGGAGTCGATCAGGAGGATGAAGGCTATCTGGAAACAGGTGAACCATTGTTTCCGGTTATCTGCCTTTAGGTCCAAGAAAAGAGTGGACCAGCATCGTACCCAGTGCAATTTTAAAGTTGGCCAGAAAGTCTGGCTTTCTTCAAAGAACATCAGGTTGAAACAACCTTCCAGAAAATTGGGACCCCGGTTTATCGGAACATTTTCCATCATAAAGAGAGTTAATCCGGTGGCATTCAAGTTAGCTTTACCTCATAATTTGAGAATTCCTCCAACATTTCATGCATCATTATTGAAACCTTTCAGGGTTTCCAAAAAGTTTCAACAACCCCAAATCTCCAGGCAAGCCCCACTTACCATCGACGATCATGAAGAATTTGAAGTCGAAAACATCCTTGATTCCAAAGTTTTACATAAAAATATCTATTATCTTGTCCATTGGAAAGGGTATGGACCTGAGGAAAGATCATGGGTGTCTACCAGTGACCTTCATGCCGAAAAGTTGAAAAAGGATTTCCATAGGAGGTTCCCGAAGAAGCCTGGTCCTAGGGTTATCAAAACCCCTCGTCAAGGGGGTTGTACTGTCACAGCTGTCACTGCTATGAGCAGGCAGCCAGCTGATTTAGCGTTGCTCCCCGCTGTCACAGCTGCCGCTGCTATGTGCAGACGGCCAGCTGATTCAGTGTGGTTCCCAGCTTTAGACGATTCAGCTGCCGCTGCTATGCGCAGACGGCCAGCTGATTTCTTACCTTCGCTCCCTGCTCTGGCACACTCGGCGGTTGCTTCCCCGTCCGACGGCTCCCCTAGCGACGGTATCATAGCAACCAGCTACACGTAGACGCCGCGTCTCTCTCAGGCGCACGCTCCACATTGTGTAGATACATTGGATAGTAGGGCTGTCAGTTTAGGAAGCACCTCCTTCCCTTCCAGGCAATCTGATGTAGTAACCAATCACTCTCTCACTACCCTTATTTAAACCCCACTCTGTCACTTCCTAGGCGCCGGTTATAGCTCTGCCTGTCAGTTCTGTGACCTGCTTTATTTCTCGTGTGCCTAGTGCCTTGCCTTGTGCTTGCCTAGTGATCTGACCGTTGTTTGACCACTTACCTTGCACAGTCCTTGCCTTGATTTCCTATTGTCTATTTACCCTTGGTTCTCCCTCCTTATTGTGCTTACCTTCCTTACATACCTAACCTTTCCTGGAGTGTTTGTACTTGTTACTCCTTCGGGGGCCTTTCCGTGAGAGTGTTCACATGCAAGCCCTAGTACGTCTCGTGACTTACCTTTTGTCTGCCGTGCCAGGTTCAGTGGTCCGTGTAGTCTATTTCAGGTCGGTCTCTTCCGGCCTGGTCTGCTTCCCGCTTGCTCCATCTTCCCCTCTATCTCTTACAGGTGATTACTTCAGGTTTCCTTTTGTCCTTCCAGAAGTCCGATTCAACAGGGCACGTCCTGTTACTGGGGCGCAGCCAATTCCATCCCCACCATCAGGGGCTCTGGTGAAAACCACCTGGTAGCAAAGTCTCCGTGCCCTGGAAGTCGACTTCACTATTGTTTCTCTGCTGTCCTTCGGCCACATCGGTCTTCGACCCAGGTAATTCCAGTGTGCCGAAATCCTCGTCTGATCAATCTTACCTCACAGTCACTCCGGTCCTTGAATCAGGTAATTCTGGTTTACTGTAACAGTTTTCAACTATGTCTGCGCGTTTGAAAAATGAGTGCATAAACATTGGCACATTTTGTCTAGTGACAATAGGATTGGAGCAGTGGTAGGTCCCCCTCCCCTATTCAGCTATAAGCGGAGCTCCAATTTAATGGATAGCCTTGTTAAAAGAGACATTCTTCCTAATCATAATGAGAATTGGCTTATGCCTAAACCTGGTGTTTTCAGGTTTACTGGTTGTACCAACTGTCAATTTCTTATTACAGGCCAAACTTTTACTCATCTGACTAAACATTTTTGGGGCTGATTCAGAGATGCGATTGCGAAAAGATCGCAAATATACGCACCTTTGCTAAGATCTTAGCAGGTTCCAGCCCACTGCATAAACAGACACTCCCCTTGCAAACAGCGGTGGATCTTAAACTTAGACCACCATTGACTTGCCTTAACTATACGCTGTCATTTGGGATCTTAAGTGACATGGGAGCGTTCATTTAAGATCCTAAGTGTCAGTCCTCGCCCACTTTCCCTCATTTCCCTGCCTCCCCCCGCCCATTTCCATGCAAATCCTTAAGATCTTAAAGATTCGCAGAACTTATGCTCCTAACCGCTACGTAAACGGCGTTGCACTATTACTACGCATGCGCAGTTTTGCGAATTTTCTAGGATCTTAAATATACGCACCTAAGTGTCGTGGAAATCGCATCTCTGAATCAGCCCCTTTGTTCATAAAATCTGTTATAGAATGAACTGTGAGACTCGTTTTGTGATTTATTTGATAAAATGTCCTTGTGACTAACTTTACATAGGCAAAACATCAAGGATACTTAAAGAGCAAATAGCTCTTCACAGATCTTCTATTAAAAGAGCCTTACAAGTTGTGGATGCCAACACCTCTCCTGTGGCTAGACACTTTATTGAATGTCAACATAACCTAAGAAATTTGAAATATATGCCAATTTATCATATTCCGCCTCTAAGACGGGTGGCAACAGGGATCTGTTGCTAATAAGAAAAGTGGTCAAATTGGGGGGCGTGGCCTGGACCTCAGAGCGGGAAAACGCGAGTGCCGTTAGCTCTGTCTTTCACCACTCTTTCTGGCTGTTTACCCGGGACCAACCCTGCGGTGTTTCCCCTGGCTGGGGCCAGAATACCCACCTGCCGCCTACCTTCAGACCGGAGGGCTTTTTGGTGCCCCTCGACCGCCGCGGAGGCTCCCGCGAAGTCTGAGGCTTTGACGCTTCACTTACCTGGTTGGCGTCCGGGACCTCCCCTCCCCTTGTTAGTGCAGCGGCTCTCCAGATTACTTACTCTGATGGGGACCATCACGGGAACGTACTGTGGACTTGCCTGGGGCACTAGATAGTGCCTTCTCCTCACAGGGTGCGGCCTGCGGTGCCTCCTGGTATTTTCAGAGCAAAGCTCCTTGTGCTCACGTGGCAAGTGTAAGGGAAGCTGGATCCTGCTGGAACAGAGTGAGTGTGAGCTCTAGAAAGTGGGGCCTTACTAACTGGGCTGAAATTCTTTTGGCCTGGGAAACTAGGAGCCAGTAAGAGCAGCAGCCTTCTTGGTACATGGCAAGGTGATTCTTGTGACTGCTCCTTTCTAGTGGATCCTGGGGCTCCTTACTTGGTGCAACGTTTTTACTGCCCCCTCCTGACTAGCTGGATGACTGAAGCATTTTGTCCCTATCAGTGCTGTGAGGAGATTGTTGGCTGGCCTTCTTATATGTGCATTGTTATCTGCTGCTTCACATTTATGTTGCTTCCAGAATTCCACTTGCAAATTGTTCTCTTCACCACTAGAGGGGGCTGATCCTCTATAAATTTACAGCTCAGCTTGTGGAAAGTTTAATTTAATTCCTTGTCTGGCTTCAACCCTTACCTCAGCATTTACCTGTTTTTTTTTAATCTACCCCCTCTCTGGCCATGCTATAATGTAAACTATTCTGGTACATCCCTGGGATACAGTATCTATTCATGTCTACTTAATTTCAACATATTTCACACAACATATCTGCTCTTGGCTCTCATCGGGACTGATCTCTACCTCTTTCTCCTGGAGCGTGATACCTATCTACTCTGCTAAAAATGCCTTCAAAGAGAACAAAGCCCTTGCCCCTCCAACCGCCTGTTAAATTTCCAGTGCACTCTCCCCAGCAACATCCCCCCAAACAGACGGCGGCGCTTGCTAAGTCTATCACTCCTTCCTCATCTCCACCACTGGGTGAGACCTCATCATCTTCAGATACGACACCAAATCTGGATGCCGAGGCTCCAGTCACAGTAAAGACCATGCAACAACTGCTCTTGTCTCTGAGGGCAGATATTCAAGCAGACCTCAAGACATCACTCCAGGAGATTAGAGCTGACATTACTGACCTGGGTAAACGTACTGAACATCTGGAGAATAAAATGGGAGAGCTGGTTCATTCGCATACGACCTACTGGATGCTCATGATTTGATGCAAAAGGAGGTGGACTACCTTAAAGTTAAAGTTGCTAATCTGGAGGACCGAGCTTGGAGGAATAACCTCAAAATCCGTGGTATTCCGGAATCTATATCTAACCAAGATCTGCCGCTCTATGTGAAAGACCTCTTCCAAAAGCTGCTCCCTGACTCTCCTGTATCGGAACTTTTGTTGGATAAAGTTCATCGCTTACCCAAGTCCAATATGGCCCCTCCATCACAGGCTAGAGACGTTCTTATGAGAGTCCACTTTTTTCATACTAAGGAGAACATCCTACGGGCTGCTCGCAACGCTGAGGACTCCGAGATCCTACAAAATCTCCAGATATTCCCGGACCTGTCAGCCTCCACACTCAGCAAAAGGAGAGAGCTGCGTCCCATCACCACTGCCTTACGGTCCCAAGAAATTCCATACCGTTGAGGCTTTCCGGTGAAGCTATTGGTGCGCTACTCTGGCTCTCTACATACCATCTCAACACTGGCAGAAGGACATTCTCTTTTAGCGTCATGGAATGTTCAAGTCCAAGACTCCAGTCATGCCCGTCCGGCTCCAATACGACCGGACTGGAGTACGGTTCCACCTTCTAAGTGATGTTCCGTGAGTGACTGACCCCCCTTTTTTTCTAGGTTTTTTTGCTTCTATTACTGTTAATCATATTGTGTTAACGTTTATGATCACACTTATATTGGTGCTATCCGCCCTGGACCTGGTGTCACAGTTCTTTCCCACCCTCATACATATCATGCGAGGGTTTGCTATCCTAATTGTGACGCTGCTTCTGGAAAGGAGAATTGGATTAAGCGTAGATAGTGTTTGGATCCATGTCATTTGTATTGTTCTGTATACTGTTTGCAAGATATGTTGTTCATACCTTTTCCTTTGTTATTGGAGTTTTACTTGTTATCATAGGTACCCCAGGGATGTATATTACGCCCGAGTGAGCCCGCCCCCACAATGTTTGTGTTGCCACACTGTCCATTGTGGCTCCCTCTCCGGCCCGATATACTGGGCATGTTTGGTTTTTTCCCTCCCCACATACTTTCCTGTCCAATAGTCTGGTTCCCCTGATAGCTTTTAGCGAACTCTCAAATGTATTCCTGTCCAGCAATTTCCTAGGCATTACACAATCAGGGGATTATGGTTAAGTTTCTCACTCTAAATGTTAAGGGATTAAATTCCCCACTGAAAAGAAGGTTGGCTTTAACAAGTTTCCAATCCTTTAGAGCAGACGTTGTGGCGCTTCAAGAAACGTACTTTCACTCCAAGTCTCCCCCTAAGCTCACTAACCACAAATTCCCCAAGTGTTATACTTCTAATGGGGCTTACAAGAAAAATGGAGTTGCTATACTGGTACACTGGTACACTCCAGAGTTCATTTTGAATTGGTCTCGCAAACTTTAGATAAAACAGGTAGATATATCATACTGGTTGGCAAGCTCGAATCTCGATTGGTCATCATAGTCTCGTTGTACGCCCCTAACACCCATCAAATACCTTTTCTTCGAAACGTGTTTGAACGCATACAAGCCCTTAGGCAAGGCCACCTTATACTGCTAGGTGACTTTAATTTGGTCCCTGACACATCTTTAGATAAGACTCGCCAAGCAGGTGGCGGGAGGAGATCGGGAGACGCCCAGTCAGTGGCCCTTACAAAACTGTTCAGGGAGTTCGACCTATATGATGTGTGGAGGGTGTTACACCCGGGTGAAAGGGACTATACCTTTTATTCCTCCCCCCACAAGACGTACTCACGTATTGATTTAATTCTATCAGATAAGTGGACCCTTCAGCACTCCCTTTCAATAGACATCCTTACGAAAGTATGGTTGGATCATGCCCCGTTGATTTGGTGTTGGGATATTCAGAAAAAGGCTCCCCCTCCCCGCCCATGGAGACTACCGAAATACATTCTAACTGACCTTGTTAGCTGCAACTTCTTACTAAATTGTCACAACTAGAATCCACTCATAAAATTTCTCCCACACAGCAAATTGCGCTGGAACTCGTAGCTACTTGTAAAGAACTTCAAAACAAATTGATACAGCGAACCCAAATAACTATTAAAAAAACACAGGGAAAATTTTACTCCTCTGATAACCGGGCGGGAAATTGTTGGCCCGTAAATTTAGAACTAAACAAGCTTCCTTCCATATTAATAATTTCATTTCCCCCTCCGGTGAAAAGATTTTGAACCTGTATCATATTGCAAACCGATTCGCTGGATACTACTCTAGCTTATACAACTTGCAAAATGCATCTGATTTAACTCACCCTTCTCCTGCAGCTATTGACCATTTCCTGGTACAGATAACACTCCCCTGTCTAGATCCCAAGAGCCTGGAGGGCTTAAATTCCCCGTGGACTGTGTCAGAGGTCAAAGCGGTTATCGCGTCTCTCCCACAGGGGAAATCCCCGGGGCCGGATGGTTTTACCTCTTCTTTCTATCAAGAGTTTTCTGACCAGATATCCCCTCTTTTGACTAAATTATATAAATAAATATAAATATACTATTTTCGTCGGAGGCTACTTTCCAGCGGAGATGTTGTCAGCTCAGGTGGTGTCTATCCAAAGGCCAGGGAAAGATCCTACAAGTCCCCAAAACTATAGGCCAATTGCGTTATTAAATGTAGACCTAAAAATCTATGCAAAACTTCTTGCTAATAGAATTTCCCCCTTTTTGCCAAGCCTAGTTCACCCAGATCAAGTGGGATTTATCCTCCACCGTCAAGCATCTGATGCCACATGAAGAGTTCTGGATGTGGTTGAGCTATTGCACTCTCAGAACCTTCAGGGGATCCTTCTCTCGTTAGACGCAGAGAAGGCTTTTGATCGCTTGCACTGGGGGTATATGAGCCAAGTTCTCCGCAAATTCGGATTTTCTGGCACCATTCTCCATGCCATTCTGGCATTATATATAGTACCAAATGCCCGGGTGTTTGTCAATGGGTTTTTATCTGACTCCTTCACAATCAGCAACAGTACTTGTCAAGGTTGCCCTTTGTCCCCGCTGATTTTTGCTATGGCTATGGAACCATTGGCGGCCACAATTCGGTCCTCCCCACTCTTCCCTGGCTTTGGGTTTGGCTCCACGGTGCAGAAGATATGCCTCTTTGCTGATGATGTTATGATTTTTTTGTCTAATCCTGTCTCTTCTTTACCGGCCTTACACTCTATACTGGAGGATTTTTCCCGAGCCTCCTATTATAAGTTAAATACCTCTAAAACGGAAGCCCTCCCAATCAACATTCCGCCCAAACTTTTAAACTTTCTCCGAGCGTCTTTTCCATATGTGTGGAAGAGTGAGGCGCTTTCCTACCTAGGTATAGCCATCGCTGCCCACCCCTCTAAGATATTCGACTGTAACTATACTCCCTTAGCCAACCAGATTTCCCAATTAACTAACGACTGGATGCAATACGAAGTTTCCTGGCTGGGGCGTATATCTGCCTTCAAAATGATGATTCTACCCAAGATATTATACTACTTTAGGACTATACCTTACCCCCCCCCTTGCCAGCCATCTTAATAAATTGCGTACCATTATGACCTCCTATGTATGGCGTAGACGTCCCCCTAGAGTGGCTAACTTTCGGCTGTATCTGCCTCGTAAATTTGGGGGAGTGTTGCTGCCCAACCTTGTAGGATATCAGCAAGCATGTGCTCTAGCCCAGATAAGAGATTGGACTCTACCAGTAGGGGTTAAGAGGTGGGTGGACTTGGAACGTAGTGTTAATCACTTCTACCCAATTTCAGACTTACTGTGGACACCTC
>WWET01007333.1:36977-50714 GCA_011038615.1 Limnodynastes dumerilii
TATATATATATATATACACACACACACACATACATACATACATACATACATACATACATATATATATATATATATATATATACAATCCATGTCATCATAATTACCTCATGTATCTCATTTTATAACAGGTACCCTCTACCCCTGCTATTTCTTTCCTTTCCCTCTAGTGTCAGCTCTGGGGATCAGTGTCCTCCTCACACAACCTTCTATCTTGTATCTCAGGCTCATGTCTCCTCTCCATGGAGAGCTGATTATACTGTTGCTACCAAAGTGACTGTTACTTGGGTAACATGGCTGCCTGGTGGTGTGGTTCTGGTCATACCCCATGTGCCCGCTGTGTGTAGGACATGGGTCAGATGACCCCAAAGAGAGAAGGGAGGTATAGAGGGAGGTGCAGAAGAGGGATGGGTAGATCTAGCTCCCTACAACCATCATAACAGCTAGATCCCTGGTCATGTGTCCGCGTGGAGGGGATGAATAAAGACAAATATCATAGCAGCTAGAGCCCATGTCATGGGGGCATATAGAGGGCATGCTGACTTGTGGACACATAACTAAACGTCAGTGAAATCATTGTAGAGATGAGGATACCCATCCAGCATACCCCCAGATACCACCCCACTCGGAGCCCTGATGTACCAGATAGAGCACAACCAGGAAACACCATAATACAATGCACTTTACTGACTTACAAAGTAATAAGAATGTGAACGAGAAACTAGATCTCATGAAAGTTCTCCTCTTACGCTCTGTGGCGCGGTTTGGGAGCGGCCCAGAGCATGTAACATACATGTTTATCGTTCTGCTACAAGATGGAGGATTCAGCATTCTGCCCCAAGATGGAGGAGTCCGGCTAGAAGATGGAGGGTTCAGCGTTCCACTAAAAGATGGAGGGTTCAACGTCCCGCTACAAGATGGAGGGTTCATCGTCCCGCTACAAGATGGAGGGTTCAGTGTCCCCACAAAAATGATTTAACCTGGTAACACCCGGTGGCACTGCTGATGGTTTAAAGGCCACCGTTGTCCGCACACAATGGCTGCCACTACCGCGAGCCAAAGTTTCTGGCCGGCAATTGTCTCCTGCTAGAGACCCGCAGCCACCAAAGATTGTCCCAAACAGGCCAGTCCTGCCACCCCATGAAAGATGTCCAGCAATCTCAGCAGTTGTCGGCGTGGTGGTTCCTCTCGTGGACGCGTAGATTGGACTTCTGGTGGAAGCTCTTGTCGCAGTGCTGGCACTTGTACGGACGCTCCCCCGTGTGTGTCCTCTGGTGGTCCTTCAGGTTGGACTTTTTGCGGAAGTACTTGCCACACGTGTGGCACTGGTAGGGCTTCTCGCCCGTGTGAATGCGCTGGTGTCGGGCAAAGCTGGAGTTGTCGCGGAAGCTCTTCTCGCACTCGGAGCACTTGTAGGGCCTTTCGCCCGTGTGCGTCCGTAGGTGGATCTTGAGGTGGGAGCTGCGGATGAAACTCTTCTCGCAGTCTGTGCATTTGTAGGGCCTCTCGCCAGTGTGCGTCCTCATGTGGACCTGGAAGCTGGAGTTGTTGCAGAAGGTCTTGCCGCACACGCTGCACATGATGAAGGTCTGACCGCGCTGCTGGAAGCTGATGGAGGCGTCCTCTCCATAGCCCTTGGAGAAAGCAGTGTATGGGTACAACTCCTCCTCGCCCTGGGCTGCGGTAGAGAAGGGCACCTTCATTTCAGGGTAGCTGGACTCGCACTGCGTCAGCACCCGGGGGAGTCGGGGGACCTCGTTCTCTTTGGGCTCAGTCTGTTTGTTTTGGTCGGAGGTGTGTAGGGCGGACACAGGGGGTTTGATCTGACGCGCGATGCCTTTGCGTCTCCGCGTCCTCTCACGACAAGTGGGCTCTGGTGAGTCTCTGGCACTCCTGGACACCTGTCGGGTTCTGATTGGACTGCAGTCAGTGGTGGCCTCTCCAGCTGCCAGAACAGACAGAAGATCAGTAGTTATTAATTGTATGCACCAACCGGACCTCCAGATACACAAGACTGAGGGTCAGCATCCTCCTCACTTCCAGATACACAGACGGAGGGTCAGCGCTCCCGACCTCCAGATATACAGACTGAGGGTCAGTGTTCTCCTCACCTCCAGATACACAGACTCTAGTCATAGTCACAATGAGGAGGGGGGGAGAAGATCACTTATTACACATCCCTAGTAGAGTGTAAGCTATCAAGGTCAGTGTCCTCCTCTCCTCCAGATACACGGACTCTAGTCACAGCCAAAGCGAGGAGGCCGGGGGATCACTTATAACACGTCCCTAGTAATACAGAACATCTGCCAATCTTGCCTCCAATTCTGTGGAAACCAAACACCGGAGAGGCCCGAAGCTGGGATATAAATCTCCCCTGACCCCACCACAAGGAGGATCTGACCATACCCACCAATAATGGCAGGAACGCCAGATGCCCTCACCTCCTGTACATGGAGAGTATAGGAAGCGTTGACCCAAGTGTCTGATACAGAGGACAGAAAACCCGCTCTTACCAGATGTCTGGACACCTGGTCCATCCTCACCCTTCATCGCCGCATCGTAAGAAGATTCAGTCACAGGACCTGGGAGCATAAGACAGACGGGATGCTAAGGACACAGGACAGACAGATGGAACAGGCAGTGCGCACAGAACATACGGACGGAACTGGGAGTGCACACAGGACAGATGGACGGAACAGAAAGTGTGCAAAGGAAAGACAGATGGAATGGTCAGTGTGAACAGGACAGATGGAACGGGAAGTGCACACAGGACAGACGGACGGAATGGGGAGTGTGCAAAGGAAAGACAGATGGAATGGTTAGTGTGAACAGGACAGATGGAACGGGGAGTGCGCACAGAACAGGCGGACGGAACGGGGAGTGTGCAAAGGAAAGACAGATGGAATGGTGAGTGTGCAAAGGAAAGACAGATGGAACGGTGAGTGCGCACAGGACAGACAGATGGAACGGTGAGTGCGCACAGGACAGACAGATGGAAGGTTGAGTGCGCACAGGACAGACAGATATAACGGTGAGTGCGCACAATACAGACAGATGGAACGGTGAGTGCGCACAATACAGACAGATGGAACGGTGAGTGCGCACAGGACAGACAGATGGAGCGGTGAGTGTGCACAGGACTGTGTGTAGGGGGCAGCCAGCGGTACCTAGCTGAGCACAGTTCAGGGAAGTAAGCGGGGGCTGAGAGGGTGACATACCTGTGACTGGGCATTGGGTGACTTCGGGCCCCCGGGACATGTAGGGGACGCTGACGTCACACGGATCATCTTCCTCCTTTATGTTCTGGAATAGACCTGACACACAGATAGAAGTCACGTGTAATACACTGCGGATACCATGGCGGAGGGTGACCCTGTATTACACACACACTCACCGATCTCTGCCTTCATCATCTCAGCCCCTTCCTCTGAATCCTCAGGATCACTGGAGGGGCCCCCGGGCTCCTGGTAATTTATTCTCAGCATTATATCCGGGCAAAAGCCTGTAAAGGAAAAGGGAGCGTAAGACCAGGGACCGGAGAGACCGCACGTTGCGGAGACATAAGAGACAGACGCTACCTTCCTCAGCGTGACCGCGCTTCCTGGACTCGTCCTCGCCAATAATCCGGAAAAGGACCTCAGAGTTCTGAATGCGATACCCTGGGGAGACGGAGGCAGCACCACATCACTGGCATGAAGACAACACCCATATCGTGACATCGCCCATCCCACTAAGAAAAACCGATAACGCATCGCTTCTTCCTCCTAGACATCTCACTACACAATACCGGGCGCAGCGTCACAGGGAAGGATGTACTGCTTGGAGCGGAGAAGAGCAACTGAAATGGTGCATGGCCTGTGACACACCAAATACAAAGAGAGACTACAGGAAGTAACATGTATAGCTTGAAGCAGAGAAGAGCAACTAAAATGGTCCATGGCCTATGTCACATCACATACTAAGAGAGACTAGAGGAAGTAAACATGTATAGCTTGGAGTAGAGAAGAGCAACTAAAATGGTGCATGGCCTGTGTCACACACCATACAGAGACAGACTAGAGGAAGTAACATGCATAGCATGGAGCAGAGAAGGGGCAGTGGGGATTTGATAGCAGCTTTTACATGTATCACAGGTACCGGAGGGGGCATTATTCTAAAGAATGAGGTGTAATAGAACACGAGGACGTGTATATACTGGAGGGTGATTGGTGCAGAATAATGAAGTCACAGAGAGTGGGTGATAAGTGGAATAATCTCCCATATGAGGGTGGAGTTAACACAGGAGAACAGGGTAACATGCTTGGGATAAATATAAAGATACAATATTATGAGGATCACACAGGGTCTGTGGTCAGTATACATAATGTATTGGATGGGTCGTCACTTTCTATGCAGCAGTGACAGAGAATCTCCCACCTAGGTCCAGGAGAACGTGGTGAATCTCCCGCATGACGTTCCCGTACAGATGGCGCTGCCACTCCTCCAGCTCCTCCCACTCCTCCTCCGTGAATGACGCAGCCACATCTGTGAAGGACACGGCAGCCTGCGGGAAGACACCAGATCACACATGACATGTTCATACCGGGCGTGAGGAGCCCCGCGGGAGAGAAATGGTGGTCGGGCACTTACATGTCACCCTATTGACCTACCCGCTGAGCTGTGTTCATCTTCAGGCGCTGATGCCACAGTCTCTTCTCCGACCTCCAGGGGTCAGAGCGGAGCCCTCGACACAAAGCCAGGGTGGCAGACAGCACCACCTGCAGTACAAGGAAGGGAAGGATCAGTATATCACAAACTTCCCTTACCCACATGGACTAATACACCCGGTGTATATCATTATATGACACAAACTATTATACCAGGTGTATCATTATATGACATGGACTGTTACACTCGGTGTATCTTTATATGACATGGACTGTTACACCCGGTGTATCATATGACATGAACTATTACACCTGGTGTATCATTATATGACATGGACTATTACACCAGGTGTATATCATTATATGACATGGACTGTTATACCCGGTGTATATCATTATATGACACGGACTATTACACCCGGTGTATCATTATATGACATGGACTATTACACCCGGTGTATCATTATATGACATGGACTATTACACCCGGTGTATCATTATATGACATGGACTATTACACCCGGTGTATCATTATATGACATGGACTATTACACCCGGTGTATCATTATATGACATGGACTATTACACCCGGTGTATCATTATATGACATGGACTATTACACCCGGTGTATCATTATATGACATGGACTATTACACCAGGTGTATATCATTATATGACATGGACTGTTACACCCGGTGTATCATATGACATGGACTATTACACCTGGTGTATCATTATATGACATGGACTATTACACCAGGTGTATATCATTATATGACACAGACTATTACACCCAGTGTGTATTATTATATGACATGGACTATTACACCCGGTGTATCATTATATGACATGGACTATTACACCAGGTGTATATCATTATATGACATGGACTGTTACACCCGGTGTATCATATGACATGGACTATTACACCTGGTGTATCATTATATGACATGGACTATTACACCAGGTGTATATCATTATATGACACAGACTATTACACCCAGTGTGTATTATTATATGACATGGACTATTACACCCGGTGTATCATTATATGACATGGACTATTACACCAGGTGTATATCATTATATGACATGGACTGTTACACCCGGTGTATCATATGACATGGACTATTACACCTGGTGTATCATTATATGACATGGACTATTACACCAGGTGTATATCATTATATGACACAGACTATTACACCCAGTGTGTATTATTATATGACATGGACTATTACACCCGGTGTATCATTATATGACATGGACTATTACACCAGGTGTATATCATTATATGACATGGACTGTTACACCCGGTGTATCATATGACATGGACTATTACACCTGGTGTATCATTATATGACATGGACTATTACACCAGGTGTATATCATTATATGACACAGACTATTACACCCAGTGTGTATTATTATATGACATGGACTATTACACCCGGTGTATCATTATATGACATGGACTATTACACCAGGTGTATATCATTATATGACATGGACTGTTACACCCGGTGTATCATATGACATGGACTATTACACCTGGTGTATCATTATATGACATGGACTATTACACCAGGTGTATATCATTATATGACACAGACTATTACACCCAGTGTGTATTATTATATGACATGGACTATTACACCCGGTGTATCATTATATGACATGGACTATTACACCAGGTGTATATCATTATATGACATGGACTGTTACACCCGGTGTATCATATGACATGGACTATTACACCTGGTGTATCATTATATGACATGGACTATTACACCAGGTGTATATCATTATATGACACAGACTATTACACCCAGTGTGTATTATTATATGACATGGACTATTACACCCGGTGTATCATTATATGACATGGACTATTACACCAGGTGTATATCATTATATGACATGGACTGTTACACCCGGTGTATCATATGACATGGACTATTACACCTGGTGTATCATTATATGACATGGACTATTACACCAGGTGTATATCATTATATGACACAGACTATTACACCCAGTGTGTATTATTATATGACATGGACTATTACACCCGGTGTATCATTATATGACATGGACTATTACACCAGGTGTATATCATTATATGACATGGACTGTTACACCCGGTGTATCATATGACATGGACTATTACACCTGGTGTATCATTATATGACATGGACTATTACACCAGGTGTATATCATTATATGACACAGACTATTACACCCAGTGTGTATTATTATATGACATGGACTATTACACCCGGTGTATCATTATATGACATGGACTATTACACCAGGTGTATATCATTATATGACATGGACTGTTACACCCGGTGTATCATATGACATGGACTATTACACCTGGTGTATCATTATATGACATGGACTATTACACCAGGTGTATATCATTATATGACACAGACTATTACACCCAGTGTGTATTATTATATGACATGGACTATTACACCCGGTGTATCATTATATGACATGGACTATTACACCAGGTGTATATCATTATATGACATGGACTGTTACACCCGGTGTATCATATGACATGGACTATTACACCTGGTGTATCATTATATGACATGGACTATTACACCAGGTGTATATCATTATATGACACAGACTATTACACCCAGTGTGTATTATTATATGACATGGACTATTACACCCGGTGTATCATTATATGACATGGACTATTACACCAGGTGTATATCATTATATGACATGGACTGTTACACCCGGTGTATCATATGACATGGACTATTACACCTGGTGTATCATTATATGACATGGACTATTACACCAGGTGTATATCATTATATGACACAGACTATTACACCCAGTGTGTATTATTATATGACATGGACTATTACACCCGGTGTATCATTATATGACATGGACTATTACACCAGGTGTATATCATTATATGACATGGACTGTTACACCCGGTGTATCATATGACATGGACTATTACACCTGGTGTATCATTATATGACATGGACTATTACACCAGGTGTATATCATTATATGACACAGACTATTACACCCAGTGTGTATTATTATATGACATGGACTATTACACCCGGTGTATCATTATATGACATGGACTATTACACCAGGTGTATATCATTATATGACATGGACTGTTACACCCGGTGTATCATATGACATGGACTATTACACCTGGTGTATCATTATATGACATGGACTATTACACCAGGTGTATATCATTATATGACACAGACTATTACACCCAGTGTGTATTATTATATGACATGGACTATTACACCCGGTGTATCATTATATGACATGGACTATTACACCAGGTGTATATCATTATATGACATGGACTGTTACACCCGGTGTATCATATGACATGGACTATTACACCTGGTGTATCATTATATGACATGGACTATTACACCAGGTGTATATCATTATATGACACAGACTATTACACCCAGTGTGTATTATTATATGACATGGACTATTACACCCGGTGTATCATTATATGACATGGACTATTACACCAGGTGTATATCATTATATGACATGGACTGTTACACCCGGTGTATCATATGACATGGACTATTACACCTGGTGTATCATTATATGACATGGACTATTACACCAGGTGTATATCATTATATGACACAGACTATTACACCCAGTGTGTATTATTATATGACATGGACTATTACACCCGGTGTATCATTATATGACATGGACTATTACACCAGGTGTATATCATTATATGACATGGACTGTTACACCCGGTGTATCATATGACATGGACTATTACACCTGGTGTATCATTATATGACATGGACTATTACACCAGGTGTATATCATTATATGACACAGACTATTACACCCAGTGTGTATTATTATATGACATGGACTATTACACCCGGTGTATCATTATATGACATGGACTATTACACCAGGTGTATATCATTATATGACATGGACTGTTACACCCGGTGTATCATATGACATGGACTATTACACCTGGTGTATCATTATATGACATGGACTATTACACCAGGTGTATATCATTATATGACACAGACTATTACACCCAGTGTGTATTATTATATGACATGGACTATTACACCCGGTGTATCATTATATGACATGGACTATTACACCAGGTGTATATCATTATATGACATGGACTGTTACACCCGGTGTATCATATGACATGGACTATTACACCTGGTGTATCATTATATGACATGGACTATTACACCAGGTGTATATCATTATATGACACAGACTATTACACCCAGTGTGTATTATTATATGACATGGACTATTACACCCGGTGTATCATTATATGACATGGACTATTACACCAGGTGTATATCATTATATGACATGGACTGTTACACCCGGTGTATCATATGACATGGACTATTACACCTGGTGTATCATTATATGACATGGACTATTACACCAGGTGTATATCATTATATGACACAGACTATTACACCCAGTGTGTATTATTATATGACATGGACTATTACACCCGGTGTATCATTATATGACATGGACTATTACACCAGGTGTATATCATTATATGACATGGACTGTTACACCCGGTGTATCATATGACATGGACTATTACACCTGGTGTATCATTATATGACATGGACTATTACACCAGGTGTATATCATTATATGACACAGACTATTACACCCAGTGTGTATTATTATATGACATGGACTATTACACCCGGTGTATCATTATATGACATGGACTATTACACCAGGTGTATATCATTATATGACATGGACTGTTACACCCGGTGTATCATATGACATGGACTATTACACCTGGTGTATCATTATATGACATGGACTATTACACCAGGTGTATATCATTATATGACACAGACTATTACACCCAGTGTGTATTATTATATGACATGGACTATTACACCCGGTGTATCATTATATGACATGGACTATTACACCAGGTGTATATCATTATATGACATGGACTGTTACACCCGGTGTATCATATGACATGGACTATTACACCTGGTGTATCATTATATGACATGGACTATTACACCAGGTGTATATCATTATATGACACAGACTATTACACCCAGTGTGTATTATTATATGACATGGACTATTACACCCGGTGTATCATTATATGACATGGACTATTACACCAGGTGTATATCATTATATGACATGGACTGTTACACCCGGTGTATCATATGACATGGACTATTACACCTGGTGTATCATTATATGACATGGACTATTACACCAGGTGTATATCATTATATGACACAGACTATTACACCCAGTGTGTATTATTATATGACATGGACTATTACACCCGGTGTATCATTATATGACATGGACTATTACACCAGGTGTATATCATTATATGACATGGACTGTTACACCCGGTGTATCATATGACATGGACTATTACACCTGGTGTATCATTATATGACATGGACTATTACACCAGGTGTATATCATTATATGACACAGACTATTACACCCAGTGTGTATTATTATATGACATGGACTATTACACCCGGTGTATCATTATATGACATGGACTATTACACCAGGTGTATATCATTATATGACATGGACTGTTACACCCGGTGTATCATATGACATGGACTATTACACCTGGTGTATCATTATATGACATGGACTATTACACCAGGTGTATATCATTATATGACACAGACTATTACACCCAGTGTGTATTATTATATGACATGGACTATTACACCCGGTGTATCATTATATGACATGGACTATTACACCAGGTGTATATCATTATATGACATGGACTGTTACACCCGGTGTATCATATGACATGGACTATTACACCTGGTGTATCATTATATGACATGGACTATTACACCAGGTGTATATCATTATATGACACAGACTATTACACCCAGTGTGTATTATTATATGACATGGACTATTACACCCGGTGTATCATTATATGACATGGACTATTACACCAGGTGTATATCATTATATGACATGGACTGTTACACCCGGTGTATCATATGACATGGACTATTACACCTGGTGTATCATTATATGACATGGACTATTACACCAGGTGTATATCATTATATGACACAGACTATTACACCCAGTGTGTATTATTATATGACATGGACTATTACACCCGGTGTATCATTATATGACATGGACTATTACACCAGGTGTATATCATTATATGACATGGACTGTTACACCCGGTGTATCATATGACATGGACTATTACACCTGGTGTATCATTATATGACATGGACTATTACACCAGGTGTATATCATTATATGACACAGACTATTACACCCAGTGTGTATTATTATATGACATGGACTATTACACCCGGTGTATCATTATATGACATGGACTATTACACCAGGTGTATATCATTATATGACATGGACTGTTACACCCGGTGTATCATATGACATGGACTATTACACCTGGTGTATCATTATATGACATGGACTATTACACCAGGTGTATATCATTATATGACACAGACTATTACACCCAGTGTGTATTATTATATGACATGGACTCGTATCGAAACGATATGCAGATTACGTACAGTAGCTACTACGCATGCACAGTAGCTACTGTTTATTGAACTACGTCCGTCTATGGAAGACGGACATAGTTCTGGATCCGGCCCATTTTTAGGATTGTACTTGAAAAACTTTAAAGATCCTATTGAAACCAACTGACTTTCGTAATTATAGAAGAATTGCATGGTTTAGTAATATGATATAGGCACCGCAGCATTGGTACCTCCGTATCTCTAACTTATTTGTAGTTGTGTGTTCCCACACCTTCTGGCATTTAGGGAGAATTCGGAAAATCTCCCTTCCCAATGCTTGGCGACTTATGATCATTGAGGAAGCGCAAAGTACTTACTTTATTTCTATTTCGTAAAAAGATTAGTCCACGTTCTCTTGGGGTATTTCCTCCCAATACGTGAAGAAATTCCTTATGACCGCCTCTTCTGTTCCGTATATGGTACTTTTCACCATAAAACGTGAATAAAGAAAACAAGTGTAATAGTGTAATAAGTTCTAGCAGGGTTCCGAATATATGGGGGAAAAAAACTACTCACACTCTCCACTCCTTGTTCAATAGCTCCTCTCAAGAAATGTCGCTGGTGCCCTCTTCCTCCAATATTGATGTTATATTCACATATAGAGAAAGAAAAAAATATATAGTGCGATACGTTCTGATAATCTCCCCCAGGACTCTTGTTCCTTTGTTTATCTCCCAACCACGTATTTATCGTTTCACTCCTCCGATATCCTCATCGGTGTTATGCATAAAAAGACATAGAATTCCAACAATAGTGTAGCAGATTCACACCAGTGATCAAAAATGTTCAATCCTATTTGTTCACCATAGTTTTCTCTTGTTCCATAACAGGTGTAAGCCGTCTTGATCATTACACTCCTGTCCGAAGATCACCACCCTCTCCAATGTTCCTCCCTCCTCGCCAGCCGGCAGAGCCCGGGAAGACAAACGGAACAGCGGGAGCAGAGACGCTCGTACAGCCCGCCAACACTAATGCAGTACTTTTATATAATGTACCCTACCCACCTTTAATTTCCTCTGCGCCCCGGCACTCAATAAAAAATTCCATTAAATCCCGACTCTCAGGTCTTTCCTTATTATCATAAACTTTTATTCTACATATTATACAACCATTAAAATGATTACAACGATGTTTCCTTCTTCTAAGCAATGTCCCAATATTCTGACTTCTTTACAATATGGAGGCAAGACCGGAGTGATGTCCGTTCATTAATAAGATCATCAGTATAAACACGGGCCCTGGAACACTGCGATATATCAGAACACTCACCCTGGTCTATGTCTCACCTGACTGCACGCTGCCACCCACAACCTACGCGTTTCAACATAGAATGTCTTTTCTTTAAACCGCATATATGCAATCTACGTAAGGAAATGATATGCCTAGTAACTGTCCTCGGCATCTGACGGACGTATTTCAACCGAGGTACAGTGTTCTGGATCCGGCCCATTGTCCTGTTGGAGGATGAACTTGGCTCCAATCAAGCGCTGTCCACAGGGTATGGTATGGCATTGCAAAATGGAGTGATAGCTTTCCTTATTCAAAATCCCTTTTACCTTGTACAAATCTCCCACTTTACCAGCACCAAAGCAGCCCCAGACCATCACATGACCTCCACCATGCTGGACAGATGGCGTCAGGCCCCCTTCCAGCATCTTTTCACTTGTTCTGCGTCTCACAAATGTTCTACTGTGTGATCCAAACACCAAACAGAGATTTCCAATCTTCCTCTGTCCAATGTCTGTTCTTTTGCCCATATGAATCTTTTCCTTTTATTGGCCAGTCTCAGATATGGCTTTTTCTTTGCCACTCTGCCTAGAAGTCCAGCATCCCGGAGTCGGTTCTTCACTGTAGACATTGACACTGGCGTTCTGCGGGTACCATTTAATGAAGCTGCCGGTTGAGGACCTGTGAGGTGTCTATTTCTCACACTAGAGACTCTAATGTACTTGTCTTCTTGCTCAGTTGTGCACCGGGGCCTCCCATTTCTCTTTCTACTCTGGTTAGAGCCTGTTTGTGCAGTTCTCTGAAGGGAGTAGTACAAACTGTTGTAGGAAATGTTCAGTTTCTTGGCAATTTTTCGCATGGAACAGCCTTCATTTCTAAGAAGAAGAATAGATCGAGTTTCACATGAAAGTTCTCTTTTTCTTGCCATTTTGAGAGTATGACCGAACAGACAAATGTGATGCTCCAGATACTCAACTAGCTCAAAGTTTTATAGCTTCTCTAACAAACAAACCTGTTTTCAGCTGTGGTAAAACAAGTGTTTTCAAGGGTTTTCTAATCATTCATTAGTCTTCTAAGGCGATTAGAAAACACAATGTACCATTAGAACACTGGAGTGATGGTTGCTGGAAATGGGCCTCTATACACCTATATAGATATTCATTTAAAAACCAGACGTTTGCAGCAAGTATAGTCATTTACCACATTAACAA
>WWET01007334.1:2855-16313 GCA_011038615.1 Limnodynastes dumerilii
TTTGAGTGCGTTTACTGAATATTCCGATTTTTTTTATATTGAAACCAGCTACACCATAACCTTTTCATTTATTTTGGTGTAAATAATTTGAATTTACTTTGGAGCCACATATTCGGTGTGAATGAGTACCAATATCTTCATTGGAAATAGGACTGACAAAAGACAGAAAGACAAAATGTGACTCTGATATTGTTTATAATTATTTTTATTACTATATTTGGTATATCTGCGATTCTATTGTTAGGGCAGCTGAAAAGAGGTTCTGAAATTAGGAATCAGGTGAAGTGCTTGCCTGGACTCAAAGCTCTATGAAATAAAAAGCGCATTTAATATATTCTAAAGACAGTGAGCAAGGAAAGGGAGGTTGATGTCATTATCCACCATGGGACAAATGACTTAGCCAGTGCTAGAAGTGTCTCTGTTAAAGATGCATTTAGAAAGTTGGGAACTGCTCTTAAGCAGGTGGCAAATACTGTTACTTTTTCTGAAGTGCTGCCAGTACACAGATTTGAAGAAGGTAGAACGATGCTCATTAGTGATTTCAATTTGTGGCTTAGGAACTGGTGACATGAGGAAGGATTTTGGTTCATAAAACATAGCCAGGCCATCTGGCAAAACAGAAACCTGTATAAAAAGGATGGCTTACACCTATCTTCTGTGGGAACAGGAATTCTAAGTGAGCAGTTTAAATGTTTTATTAGGAACCAGTTAAACTAGGAGAGGGGGCAGTAATACAAATAATAAAAATACTGCTCCCCAAACCAAGAAGTGTTGTGTGGCCAGTCAATACTGACAGATAGCATAGCCACAGCAACTAATGGAAAAAAAAACAGAAAAAGCAATATAAACATATCTAGCAATAATAATAAACAGAAGAATATAAGATGTATAGTGAAACCTCTTAGTTCAATGTGTGCAAATGCTAGGAGCATAGGAAATAAAATCCTTGAATTAATATCAGTAATGTCAATGGATAATCTTGATATTGTGGGAATCACAGAATCATTGTGCAAAATTAAATGACTGAGAACTAGCTATACACCAGGTTATAATTTATTTAGGAAGGATAGAGTAGGAAAAATTGGAGGAGGCCTATTAAAGTATGTTAAGGAAGGGTTAAATTCAACTTTAATAGGGAGCATTGGAGAAAAAACCCGCTTTTAATCTCTGGAGAAATGCCTTTTCACATTGGGACTGAGAGCCTATGTCTTTTGAACATTAATTCAAATCCAGCCTGTGCTCCGCTCACCTCAGTATTGAATACGTTATGACGTGGTTTTTACTAGAGAAGACTTACCAGTCATCGCGTCCAGCTGGATGTGTCGGCAGAGTCTGTTGGTCTGAGGCTATCTGCTGGTCTAATAACATCGTGACCGTGTCAGCTTCCAACGTATCCACACGTCTACCAAGAGCTACTACTAATAATACCACATACGCTCCAGGGTGCGCTTTGGAATTTCCCATCCCACAGCTACAACCTGCCCGCAGTTAAGCACTACAAACGGGGATTCACTGGTTGCTGTGTCCGGATAGATCCACCTGCAGAGCCCACTGTCTTCAGTGCATTCACCGGTGCATTCAACCTTTTCCGTGTCATACCATCTCAAGTTCACAGTACCATTAACATCCCAGGTAATATACTATCTTTTATCTGGTGTATTGTATCTTGCTGAACCAAGTTTGCACTGGACAAATACGGAGCCTTGTGCAAAAGTAGATCCTGGTTTAAAAAGTCTATATATCACGATATCCAAGTGCAGCTATTGAGAGCACAGAGCACTTTTTTACATCATTAATGCATACCAATTTAATGGAACATTGTATTCATTGATTAGAAGTCTCATTAAGGATTACAGTTCTCGTCCTATGTGTTAATAATTGGACTTCAACCTCCAATATATATTTCTCCTATTTTCATATTTACAGTGACACTGTGTATATTTTTAGTAATACTTTAAATGGTGTATTAAATTCATTGTATAATTTTTTACCTATCTCAAGGAGTCATTCATTTCATTTTACTTTGTTTTGTTTTATTCTGTTTTTTGTTTTTGTTTTATTATTATATTTTTGATTGTATTTCAGTTTGTTTTTTGGCGCCTATACCTCCTTTATTTATTTATATTACTTCTTGATTAACAGGCTCCAGACCTGTTGTGAGGTTGGCAGCCTACTCTCAATTGTTGGGCAATTCTACATGCGAGTGTGCGCTGGAAATATATATTTCTTGTTTGCAGTATGGTTTAGTATAATGACTGAAAGAGACACGTACCACACAAGACAAGGGTGCTAGACTTTAGGAAGGTGGAAATGGGGAAATGTGTAAGTGATTCTTTGGCAGAGGGGAGGCATATGAAAGGAGCACAGGACCAGTGGGGAAATAAAAAAAATGCATTGTTAACAGCAACAGACCTTTGTAAAAGAAAGGTTAGGAAAACCGCCAGAAAAAGAAATTGAATATGGTTTACAAAAGAGGTAGCAACTATAGCGAAAGCAAAAAAGATGGCCTTTTGAAATTATAAGCAAACTCATGATGACAGGGAGGAGTATTTTGCAAAGCAGAAGGCACAAACTGAGGAAAAACTGGCCCACTTGGTCCGAAAAGGGGACAAAAGCTTTTTTAGGTATATAAAGGTGAAAAACTAAAGAGGGTATAGTAAAGCTCAGAAAGGAGAGTGGGATTCTTGTTGAGGGTGAAATTGCTATGGCAGATCATCTTAACAAGTATTTCTGTTCAATATTCACAAAGGAAAGAGTTGGGAAGGGACCATCAAGCAGCATGAATTCACTGGGGGAAGATCATGTCAAACAAGTCTTATTGAATTTTTATTGTAACCTTTGAAACTTGTTAGCTCCCAGCTTCTTAAAACCTAAGATTGAGCCTCTTTCTAATAAGGACTCATTTCACAAACGAAACAGCCAAAGTTGGCTACCCGTAGCAACTGTTGGCTGTTTCAGGTGCAATAATGTCAGGTGCCGTATGTGTGGGCATGTGAAGAATAGAACTGTATTTAAACCTACGGTCAATGGAATATGTAAAGAATTTAATATCAGGAGCTTTATAAATTGTGGTACGTCCTATGTAATTTATAAATTGAAATGCAATTGCAATCAGTATTACATAGGCCACACCACAAAGTCACTTCGTACGCGGTTTAGCGAACACAGACATAATGTAATTAAAAAATGCATGGCACATAGTGTGTCAAGACATTTTGCCTTGGTACATGAGGGCAACCCCACCAGCTTTGAAGTCATGGGTATTGAGCACATACAGTCAACAGCAAGAGGTGAAGACCGTTTCAAACGGCTCTGCAAACAAGAAGTATTTTGAATCCATCAAATGAATTCCTTGGCCCCAGATGGGCTAAACGAAAACATGGAACTTAATGCAGTGTTATAAAGGCTCCCAGTACCTGTGCTCCATTGGCATGTGTATTTTGTTCTCCGCGTCCCCACATGCTCATCTCTATGTTGTTGTTTTTTGCAACATATATTGATTGGTCCTATTATATACTTGTTTGTTTCATAAACCCCGTTGCTTGGGATTAGATCTATGGGTGGTATACTTAATATACCACCATATTACATCTTCTTATTATTCTAATTATATTGATATCCCTTTTTATTTATTATTCATTAATTTATCAATTATCTTTTGTGCAATTGTTTCATTATACATTCACCTCCTGCTATATCCATTCACATTTTCACTCATATATATGTATGTTTATTGTATACATATGTATACATATGCATATTTAGTGTATGACTTTGTATTATTATTTTATGTTTCAATGCATCACCCAACCTTCTCAATTACAACGTAGACTTATTTCTGTTTTTTATTATAGTTTACAAATGATTATACTGGTTTCAATAGTTATATCTGCCTGTTGTTGATTTTTTATGTATGTTTTTCTGCTCCAATTTACTTATATTTATTCAGAAATGTATCCATATACATTATATTTTTATTATTTCACATCAGTTTTATATAATTTTGTATGATCATTCAATGTTCATATTTACCACTGCATTAATTTATTTCCATTTTTTATTTGTATTATTATTTTTTATATATTTATTTATTTTTATAAATGTATCATTTGTTGTTTATTTATTTATTTATTTTATTATTATACATATATATTTTTAGTTTTTTCACACTGCAAATGCTTTAGAATAGTACAGTTCACTCATAGTCAATCTATGATAACATCGGTTATATCCGATTTATTCATTTAAGTGTTGTTGCTTTCTATGTGTGTTCCCTTGTTGAAAATTATTCACCCATGTGTGAGCATCATTAGTGACACTTATATATATTTTTGCCAAGTCCATGTATATGTGTGTATGCGGATATGCATCTGTTTCGGAAGTTTCCGAAACATGTCTGTCTCACACAAGCATATGCACTATTTGCTAATGTATTTGCTAAAATATGCCTTTTATTTTATGGTTTTTCATATAATCCTTGATTAATTAATTCATGGTTGTAACTCTTCATTTATATAGTTAAGAGTTGCTTTTTATTTATTTATTTATTTATTTTTTGACTCCTTGAAACTGTTTTTCTAACACATGTGCCTTTACTAATTGATATTCCTTTTTTGAAAATCGACCAAATAACCGGGGATCATTCAGGTGTTCCTCTTTTCCAATCAAACAACCTGTATAAAGAAAGTTCACCTTTTGACACAGACATTTACCTTGAAATCGCTGCAGAGCGATGAAACACGTAAGGGTCTGCTAGACACGTGTTTACAAGACCACGACTCTATCTCTCCGCTCACTGTGTCCTGATCGGGCATCCATACACAGTTCATCTTGTGCACTCACCTGAGATAGGTGCATCCAGCCTCTTCGGTTGCAGAAAGGTCTGCCTGCTAGCCGCCATGGCTCCGTGTATATGCCTACAGCACTTCTACGGTCTGAGCAAGGCCCGCCTGCCTGGACATCATCGGCATTTACTTGCAGTACCATCCAACCCATTGCCTTCCATCTAGTCTAGATCTTCTAAAGCTTGTGGAGCGGGTCTAATACCCAGGATTCCTCATCACGGTACACAGTATCTATCCTACATATCACAAGCGCCTACTACTCAGGACTTCAAGAACCCGTGAGTGTAATCCTTCCCTCTTGTATACTCCATACTAAAGGAGAAACTGCTGTTCTACAATGGGAGCCCATAGCTTGGAAATCCATCTTCATAGATCGTAGCAATATATTTATTGCAGCTACTTGCACAACTCCCTTGTATGTTTAACAACATAGGAACACATCCCCATCAGCATTTGCATTATTAAGGATCCTCTACAGTCACTCAGGGTACCCTGTGAGATCACCACCTTATCAGAAACTAATGTTCTTTTGGAGATGAATATTGTGGTCATCTAGCACTATTGAAGTGGATTTATCCACCTCTTCATGTGGCCTAATATATATTTTTATCATTTTATGTGTGTTTTGCAATTAATAAATTGTCAATTTTTATGTTATAGAGTTTTAAGGAGTCATTTATAATTATATTTTTGGCGCTGCCTACTATCTATTTTTTGTTATTGAATTTTTTGACTGGGTCACTAAAGTATTAGATAAAAGGGAAGCTGTAGACATAAGGAACAAAAGAGAGGTCTGGCGCTCCAAACAAACATTATATAACACTATGTGTCAGCACATACATAAAGTTTAGTTCACAATATAGCTACATTGGGTTAAGCTCACCTGCCCAGCATCAAGGCACTTCCTGTAGGTGAGTCCTTATCCATTTGCTATATGTGCACTCAGGAGGTCTGTATTAAGACAATCCTGCATTTGAACAGTGTGCAACGGTCATATTGGGGAGGGGTCAGGCTTCTAAGTAAAACTAGTAACAGTAACAAGAAAACATAGGCTGCGCTTCTAATTCAATATATGAAATGTGTGCAAGTGTATATATAAATGAAGAGGTGCAGCCAAGGACCAAAGTGACAACTGTGTAACTACAATGGATACATGGATACGATATTGGTTACAGGATAGACAACAGAGGGTTGCCAATCCCTTCTGGGGATGGCAAGGTAACCAGTGGAGTACCCCAGGGTTCTGTACTTGGACCAGTGCT
Organism: Limnodynastes dumerilii; assembly: GCA_011038615.1. Lineage (NCBI taxonomy): Eukaryota > Metazoa > Chordata > Amphibia > Anura > Limnodynastidae > Limnodynastes > Limnodynastes dumerilii. The sequence continues at coordinate 8,962 of WWET01007334.1, forward strand.
ATTTAATATCTTTATAGGTGATATTGTGGCATCGAGGGGAAAATATGCCTTTTTGCAAATGACACAAAGATATGCAACAGGGTAGACACGCCCGGAGGGGTGCACAAAATGAGGGATAATCTAGGTAGACTGGATGAATTGTCAAGAGTGTGGCAACTGCAGTTTAATGCCAAAAATGCAAAATCATGCACTTGTGGCACAAAAATTCTAAATCTCAATATATCATTAATGCACTACATTAGAAACTACTGAGGAGGAAAGGGATCTAGGAGTCATTATTTCATGTGACTTAAAGGTAGCCAAGCAATGTTACAAAGCAAGTCAGATGCTTGGTTGCATAGGGAGAGTAGCAGTAAGAGAAAAGTAGTGATTCCCCTTTATAGATCGTTGGTACGACCTTACCTAGATTATGTGTTCAGTTATGGAGGCCATTGGCCGCATGCAGATATGTGTTACTGCGCATGCGCAGTAATTTTGTAACACCATCTACGTTTCTTTTTGCAACGTATATTGCGTATATCTCCAGAAAGACAAACACATTAGAGACTGTGCAAAGAAGAGTAACTAAAATGGTATATGGCCTGTGTCACAAAACATACCAAGAAAGGCTTGAGGAACTAAACATGTATAGCTTGGAGCAGAGAAAGGAGAGGGGGGATATGGTAGCAGCTTTCAAATATATAACAGGGGTGTGACTGGCTAGAGGAGGGTGGTATTTTTCAGAAGAATAGGTGTAATAACGGAGAGTTTTAGATTCAGAGGAAATGTATGGAAAAAATATACACCATTATCTTTCCAATGGGCAGTCCTTGGTATGCCATGCTCCAGCCTTAGCTTTAAAAAAGGTGGTAGCTACGAAATGTTTCCTTCAAGCCTGGATTCAGGTGTCCTCTCCAACCATGAATATTTTTTGATAAAAATAGTTCTCAGTGTTTAGAATGGATTTTCTTGAGGCCTCCTTATGTAAAGAAAGATGCACACCATCTTTTTGAAACCTGGGAAAGTTTTATTGACCTGCTTCCAACCATTATCAAGGAACAAATTTACCATTGTTTTACATTTACCACATGGTATGAAATACTTGTGACTTACCACTCCTTTTGCACACCTACTTTACCACTGTATCATAGGTGCCTCTGTATAGAGTCTCTGTGACATGCTTGGTAGCATCTAGATATGGACACATAAATGTGAATGTTCAATTATGGACATTTCAATGCAGACTTTAATTTGCTTTATGAATTCTCTGTGAAGCAAATTCTACCCCCATTAGGAATAACAAACTTGTCTGTCCTGTTGACAATTGTAACAGAATAGCATTGTTGTTTATATTCGGTTTGTACAGCTCCTCCTATATAAATGTTCACAGAATGTTTTGGAAGTAGTGTATTCTAACAAAATATGTGCATTACTCCAGCACTCTTGTGTGTGAGAGGGGATGCCACCGGATCTCCGACACTAGGGGCCTGATCCAGAGGTATGCCGCCCTTATTTATGGTGGACGGCAGTGTAAGAAGGGCATAAATGCCGTTCTGCGCATCCGTCTGGAAAAATATGGCTCTGTGAGCCATGGATCTAGTGATATGCTGTAGTTACGGATGCTAGATCCTTGGCTCACAGAGCCATATTTTTCCATGTGCATGCGCAGAACAGCATTTACGCGGGCGGGCAGGTAGGTCTGTAACTACGCTGTAGTTACAGAAGCTGGGCGGGGGGGAGGAAGGTAATTAGGAAGGGAGGGCTGGGTTTAGTGTGTTACACTTTTGTGTGAGCGTAGTTACACACCGTTAATTCGGCTGAAGTTAGGGTAGCCTTCAGCCGGCATAACTGTGTGTAACTACACACACACACAGGGGGAGTGACAGAGGGAGTGGACAAGAGCTAGGCTGGCTGTACTTACGGAGAGCGGGCCAGCGTCGCTCAGGACCTACGACCCTAACTGTGTGTAAATCAATATTTATTAAACAAGCCCTTATAGTATACAATTAACATATCTTTCCCCTCCCACCATGCATACCTGACGTACACAACCACCTCTTCCTGCACCCACCAGAAGAAAACCCTGTATCCTGAGTGGACTGTCTGTCTTATAAGTGTACATGTGTAAATGCAGACACTTTCCACTTGCAAATTGCAGAAAACCCCACGTTTACTAAGGCTATATTTGATACACATTTTTATGAATTGATTAAAAGATTACAAATCCAGAATATAATTTTTATTTTTCTCTGTCAAACCACTGCATATTCCTTTAGCTCTTTGACTGTATGCAGAGAAAGTACCTACTGCAACAGCAAACAAGTTTGAAGCGCAAGTCATGCTAGGACATCAATTACATAAAGTGCTAGCAGAAGAGAGTTCATATAGCCCTTCCACAATGTTTGCAAACAGATTAGAATCTTACATGCAGCCTCTCCAAGTCACAGAAGACTGCTATTTTGTGTACATTATGTACATCGTGTACATTTTGTAAAGGTTTTACTGAAATATTTTTGCTGGTTTTGAAAACTAATATTACATTATCTATAACTTTATTATTTGACCTGTATTTTTCCTTATGAATGCATTGCCATAATGATATATTTCTGCATCAAAATTGGTCATTTAAAGCATAAAAAAAAATATGAAAATGTTGCATTTGTTCACAGTGCTTTTATTACAAAGACAGCTTTCCAGAGCACGCTTTAGTGCTTCTCTGAGTTGATTTAACTTTGCCCTTCTAATATTCATTGTTTTTGTAGATTCAATTAATGAGGCTCAAGACAAATATTAACATGTTTGGTTATTGCTTCTTATATCCTGTTTAACCTGTATATTAGATTACAATCTTTATTTGAGTTCTCCACCTTTTCTAAAAACAAATGCTATTTTGTAATGTTGCAACGTGGGTAATTGTGCATTGGAAAACTGAGCGCCTGTTAGGTGTGAGGGACCATAAATGACTGATTGCCCCAAATCGGTCAACATGTAGTTAATGTTTATTCTAGAACACAAGCACAGGGCAGGTTGGGATTGGTGGGGTTAGGTCAGATGACAAATATAAATAGTTTTTTCTGACCAAAGTTTCCCTCTCTTTTGAAGTTAGTTTCCCTCCCTCCCGTATGGGGGTGCATAGGTTGGTGGTAGAGGGGGTGGCGTCACCATAGAACTTTGTGGGTAGAAATATCTGTTAAGCTAGGCACAACCTTTTACTGAATGCCAAGTCACATGTCCTGTGATTGGGTCCTGATCTGCCTACTTTGACAAGATGAAGTATGCAAATTGAAGAGGTGAAGCTGGGAAAACTGGTTGGTGGCGGGGCGCCTTCATCGATGACCAATTTTGTCACTTTAAGATTCCTGAGGTGACACCCCTTGCTATGCCACCTGTCTTTATATTACATTTTTTAGCCAATTAAATTGAGCTAATTCCAATTAAAAAACATATGTCCCCTTTTTAAACCCATTTCAGTTGTCCTTGTCTTTATTTTATTTTGAATGTTGAATGATGTGGGGGAAAAGGTTTCAGCTGTTGATTTGTTTTTGCTTGTCAGTACCTCGGTGGAACTATGGGGTTGCAGCCTACACTGTGGTCCTGATGATAAGTTACAGCTGGGCTCAGATAAAGTTTTCCCTGTCATGATACTTCTTTAGCCACATGGTGGGAAAGTTAGATTGCAGCCCATTAGTAAATCATTAAAACTTTGTTAACAGCTGCTGGCTTCCTGCAGAGATCAGACAATGGAGCTGACATTGAATGGGTGACCTCAGCTCCATTGTCCATTGGTGAGTAAAAAATGTTTAAATGATTTCTGAAGCCTGTTCACCTTTTCCCAGCAGGTGGGCTCACTTTGCATGCAATTTACCACCATGTATCGCAGATTTTTTTCCAGTTTTTTGGAAAGGTTTAACTTTGCACAACTGTAGTAGGCGAGTGATTAGCAAGAAAAAAACTCTGTCTAGATAGTGTTAGGTCTCCAGTCAAATTGCTTTAAATCTCTATATTAATTTGCCATTCAAAACTAATAAAAGCACGTTTTTTTATGGCATCCTCCTATATTTGGATTTCTGTGTTTTTTACTATTGCACAACATTATTACCAAAACTTATTCTCATCATCAGTCTGTGGCCAGAAATGACTGTATTAGAAGTAGAGACAGCTGGAAGCTCATTTTCGTTTGTCTCTATTTCGAAACACAGCCATTTTAGATTTAAATTTTTTTCTGAATGGGTAAGTATGTTATGACATCACCGGAATTACCTTGGGCGAGGACCAGGGTAGTCAACAGGAAGAGGCGGACGAGGCAGACCAATAGCCGCAGAGGATAGACTTGTGCGGCAGATTTACCCACAGGTCGCAGCCCCTGGGGCGCCGCCCGGGAGAAGAAAGTGAGAGTGAAAACAGGGCAGAGGGAATGGATGGAGGAAGTAGGAAAAGAGGGAAAAGCAGTACCAGAAGGAACTGGACTGAGACAAACTACAAAACACAGAACGGACTGAACAGGGAAGACTATACTGGACTGACCAACAAGACTAACTGGGACAACTCACACTCTCACTCACGTTGAAGGAAATCCCCTAAGGGATACAAACAATGGCACACAGGAGAATGAAGGGTTAATACAGGAAGGATCTGAACAGCAAGGGGAGTACAAACAAGAGGGCACTGGCAGGAACTGGGTAGGTAAAGAATGGGGCACTCAAGAATCAAGAAATATTCAGAGAGGCACAAGGCAAAGGGAGCAGGCTATAAGCACCTAAGGAGGAAACTATAACCAGCACCTTCTAAATGAACTTGAGGATATTTAAAGGAATGCTGGCCAATCACAACATGCAGAGAACACACCAATGGAAGGAATAGGCTGGTGCCATGGCGACCGGGACGCCTCCTGACTCCAGCCCGACAGCTAGAGCAAAAGCGCGTCCAACGTCACCGCTGAGCACCGGAAGAAGACAGACAGCCGGAGACAGCGCGTCTGAGCGGGGGAACGGAGGCCAGGACCGAAGAGGAGAGCAACGGAGACTGAAGAGACGGAGGAGAGGTAAGTAAACTATGCAAACCCATGGAACCTGTAGCACCCTCCACCACTAGCCATCTGCCGCCTACCACAAACCCTACCAGAGAAGTGAGTAACCTTTTAAGGTTAGGCGCAGGAGATGGAAGGGTTAGGATTATGAGGGTAAGGATTAGGGTAAGGGTTGGGGCTAGATTCAAACTCATTTTTTGGTGCAGCATCTTCTTTTTTCTGTCATTCTCCTCTGCAAGACAGAAGTAATCGGTTTCCCAGTCAGTACCAAAAGCTAATTTTTTGGCTGTCCTTATTTTGAAAATTTCGCTATTATCAAAAAAGAATATATGAAATGGTAAGTATGCCGATCGGCATACATACCCATTCATTCTTCAGAAACGCCACCCACTGCAGACCTGTCGCTCCACCGCAGATGAATAGAAATCTATAAAGGGTTTTAGGGTTAGGCTGTGGGGAGGGGAGTCTTTAGGTTAAGCTTTGGGGAGAGGAGTCTCTTAGGCTGCGGGGAAGGGTAATGGAAGAGGAGAGTTAGGGTAAGGATTAGGGTAAGGGTTGGGGTTAGATTCATACTCACCATTCATCGTATGCTTTCTTCAGTTGTTCTCCTCTGTGAGGCAGAATCAGTTGATTTCCCAGCCAGTTTGGAACTGACTGACTAATAACTTGTTTGATCCTCTCTGACTCCTTCCAGTAATCTTAAAAATAGATACAGATACATACAAAAGAAGAAACAACAAGGCTTCAAAAACTAATGTGTATATATAATAAAGAATTATTACTGTGATTTCAGTAATTATACTCCTTTTTGATAATAGAACAAAACATAAAATACCCAGAAATGATCAGTGAAACAGAAAATGCTGTGTATGCAAGAAAAAAAAGATCATTTATTGTAATGAAACAATAGGAATAGCAATGTAAGCACAATAAACAAGAGAAAAAAGAGAAAAATACAGTAAGGAGAAATAAAAACATAAAGATGTTATATATGTTTTTTAGTGCAGAAGTGGCAGACATAAATGTTGAAATGGCATCAGTTACGTGTGACAAGTCACATAAAAAATCACATGGAGAAGTAGACACATAAAAAAAGATATATGAAAAAAATGGTGTGTATAAAATCTTTACATATTTACAATCTTTATATTTATATATTAGTAATCATTTAATGTAAATATTCCTTAATTCATCCTAAAGTCAGTCTTACAGCACAACTGCAAAAACATTGTACAAATGGTTCATAAATTCTCCTATTGTATCTTAAATTGATTTATTGTAAATACCACACTATTAAAGTTCCAGTAAAATGTCATACTATTTTTTATATGTTATCCTCTTTTTTAATCTCTGTTTCCATTGCAAGCCATTCCATTACAAACCATTATATTAATATGAGGTATTGAGTTAACACATAACTCAAGAATATCAGTTAATTTACTCGATCTTCTGGTTCCTAATTGACAAAAAGCTTTATTTTGTACAAAGACTGCATTATTTAATTTTCATATATTATAAAAAAAAAATTCTCATACATCCAAGTTTAAAAAGGCCCAAAGGATTTTGTTGTTATACAAATGTTATTGAAATGATATACAGGAAGTATTTGCATTCTAGGTCATTACTGCCTTGTGAGCAGACATCCATCAAGGTCAATACAATTACAGTAATACAAAAACTGCCTGGGGTTATTTGCATGTTTAAAATTTAAAAAAGTGTCTTTGGATAAAATCCAAATCACACTCTGTCGAAACCTAGTGTAGCTCTAAACTAATTCAGAACACAGTACAGTTAATCCCAAATAAAATAAATAAGAATAACAAAAGGCAGAATATTAAAGGGAGATGCATGAATTATAAGATTATATATTTTTATCTATATATTTCATTTACCATCACTAACTGTGTTGTAAAAACCTCATTTAAAGCTCATGTATGTTAAAATAATACACTAAGGTAAATATATTGTGAGCGAGAGAGGATTTTCAGCTAGGATTTCACGCCAACTCCAGGTAGTAAGGTGCAACTGACCTCAGCCAGTTTTATTCAGGAGAGAAAACAAAAATTCAAAATAAACACCTTGCACTACCTAAACAAAAGTCACACCTGACTACTCCTATATAAAACGAATAGCAGTTTGCAATACCAGAAATCACAGTGGCTACAGGTTCTCTCACACGCACGGGTTGTGCAGTCTTTCCCTGGACAGTGAGCGAGACTGCTTAGGCTAGCAGGTCTTTTACCTGCAGCTGACAGGTGTCAGCCCTAATCAATCTGGCAGTAACCTGGGAGAAATATACCTCCCTTGAAACACAAATCCAATGACCCTGGGCCTGATCCTGAGCTAC
>WWET01007334.1:35259-51885 GCA_011038615.1 Limnodynastes dumerilii
ATATAGACAAAGTATTATTATATATTCTGGTCTTCAAGTAGAGTTGTGCATTTTTTTTTTTGTTAAAATTATGTGTTTCCAATGCAAGTCAATAAACTTAGTCATAAGTAAGTTTTAACTCATCCCTTTCATATATTTAGAGTTCCAATGCGTAACATCAGCCTGACATGTACATGCAGCTTGCATAAATAGGTGGATGTCATTAAATCTGAATCAGGTACAAAGATCCTTTATCTGATGTAAAGGAATCTGGCTTCCCTTATAGTGGCTGAATGTAAGTACTACAGACAACATAAGATTTAAACACATCATACTGGGTGTGATAACTGTTGTATATCTTATGTGATGTCTGTTTTTTGTGAACAACGGTTCAAATAACTTAAGAACTCTAGAGTCTAATTGTAAGTTACCATATCATATGATTGCCTATTACATCTCTATTAGATTTAGAAGTAAAAGAGTGTTAGTATTTAAACTAAAACTAAAAGCCGTGTTGTGTTGTGGGTACAGAAAAGAATTGGGGCTCTGAGGTTTGGTACTGGAAATGTGATTGGTTTTTGGACTGGGTTGAAAATAGGTTTCATATTAGGGTTGATAATGGGGTTCGTAGTGTGGTTCGTATAGGGGTTACTCTGTGGTTCAGAATGGGGTTCAAATGGGGTTAGTAATTGTGTTCAAAATGGCATAAGGAATGAGACTTGGAATGTGGGGATGGTGTTGGTAGTGGGGATGGGACTGGGGCTGGGAATGGAATTGAGATGGGGCCTGGCAAAGGCATCCTTTTCATAAGTTTGTATCAGGTCATATCCTTGTTTAAAATCAGTTACATGGAACAGATATTTGTGTTGTGTTGTGTTGTCTACATGATTAGATTTTAATGTGTTTTGTAATTGTGTATCCCCCACTCCTAATATTTCCTCAGTTCTCAAAGCACCAGGCCAGACTAGGAGGAGATGGGGTCTCTGTGTTCTCCTCACTAAATATGTGGTACTCCAGCACTTTTTGTTTCAGCCAGTGTTTCAAATCTTACAATCTAATAGAAAAAAAATATGTGATGGTATGAATGTTACAAACATGTTTACAAACATGTTTATTTTACTAAACATAATTACATCCTGAATGGGTCATGTTCCATAACATTAGCAAGCAAGATCAGAAATGTATACATCCAATATATATACAAAATGTTACATAAGCAATAATGTAATCAAGCACACACTTTAACCATAGCAATCTTCTCAGTTGACAGTGCAATTAGTACTTGCCTGGGGTACATATATTTAGAAGTGTTTGTCAGTTCTTATTATTAACCTAATAAATCCTAAAATAAGAACAAGCACCTTTTTTTTAATTACATCCATAGTTCAATGTGTGGATTTTTCAGCATTTATTCTTGTTAGTATAGAAAAAGAATATTGACAAGCCTCAGCGCAGTAAAATCCTATTTCTGACTTGGCAATTAGTCATGCAAATGATACACTGCATATAAAACGCCATTTTATTTTCCAAAATGACAAAAGTGGCAGCATTGGGAAAGCTCAATGAGACCACTCTCCTCACACTTAAATGTTTTCCACCAGCAAGACCCTACCATAACATTTACACAACAGCCCCATGGAAAATGAGGATTGTGCGCATGGGCTTAGCCATGCCTTTTTATATGATTAAAATACTTCCCCTCACACCATATGGACAAGCTTAAAGCATGCTGCCCCATCCTAGAACAACTTTCAGCACGCAAGTCTGGATCCTGAAGATTCAGACCCATGTTGGACGTTGATAACATGCGCATGCGCATACAAAGAATGTGCCCATTTTATGCTCACAGATATGCAGAAAATGGCTGCAGTTAATAAATCAGGATCCAGAAATGAAAAGAACATTCATATCTGAGTGTGCTAAAGTCTGTGTCTAGCAATGCCTTCTATCCAGACTTTTGTGTTTTTCTGGAAATTTGCAGTCATGGTTACTCATCATGAATGCGCTTGTGTGACCTAAAGTCACGTCAGCTACATAACTGCAGAGAGAGTGACTGAGGACACTGAAATTAAAGGAAGACATCCAACCAGTTAAGAAGTACATTTGGGACCTGATTCAAAGACTGAAAATAAGAGAGGAAAGTTACTCCAGGGCTAAACCATGTTGATTGCAGGGGAGTCATATTTCATCTGTTACAAACATTTCACCTTCCTGCCACATGCAAGATGGCAGAGGCATGTCCATAGGACATGGACATGTGGTAGGAACTTGATGAATGCAGAAGTAAGGTATAGAACGTGGAGACGGCGGCAGAGAGGTCCCTCCTCCACTACCTAATAACGATGACAGTCTGTTGCTAGGTATCACAGGAGAGACCCGCCTTCACCATCTTAGCAACACTGGGGGGGGCTGGAGACACATAATGGGGGATACTAGGGGTCTGGAACACATGACGGGGATACTGGAGGGCTGGAGACACATGATGGAGGATACTTGAGGCGGGGGCTGCAGAGACATGATGGGAATACTGGGGGGCTGGAGATGGGGGATTCTGGGGAGGCTGGAACATATGATGGGGGATACTGGGGGACTGGAGACACCTGATGGGGGATACTGAGGGACCGGAGACACATGATGGAGAATACTGGGAGCTGGAGACACATGAGGGGGAACATGGGGCGACTGGAGAGACATGATGAAGAATACTGAGAGCTGAAGAGACATGATGGGGAATACAGGGAGTTGGAGTTACATGATAGGGAATACTGGGAGGCTGGAGACACATGATGGGGGATATTTTTACCTGTCATTTTGATGGGCTTTTGACTAGTTTTTATATATTCAGTATTAGGCATCAGCACCCTAAAGGCCACATTGGGCCCTGTTACTACAAGTGCCAGCAGGCCTAAGCTATTAATTGCAGTCTTGGCTTGCTGGGTGCTGGGCATAAGCCCAGGCTGCCATTAATATTTTGGACTTGCTGGCATATATAATACTACAGACACAAACATGGCTATGGCTGTCAGGGCATGCTGGTGTCTGTAGAACTACAAACACAAATCCAGGCTTGCTGGGACTTGTAGTGCTCCAATACAAAATAGTGTATATTTTGGCATTGTCATTAAAAAAAATGTTAAACCTGGAAATGAATTATTTTATTATTAATACCCGTAGGAGCAAAATAAAAATTACATGATTTTTGCTGTTGTTAGCAATTAAAAAAAATAACACAGATAAAAACCAAAACACAACGAAAATTGAGAACCAAAACCATAACCATAACACGGGGGTTGGTCCATATCTATAGTAATAATATAATACAAGTAAAGTGCTAGCTGATTATTTTGACCAAAATGTGGGAAATATGGAAATGAAGGTATTAAAGTAAAATAAAGACCAAAGCAAAGGTCTAACATTGTATGATTGAGAAAAATGTTATGAAAGTTAAAGAATATATAAAAAATAGATAAAATGAATAAAACCTTGTTAACTTAGCCTCTGCAAAAAGTGTTCTAGAACACAAAATAAATAAATCAATATATAAAACAAGTTGGTTTTACACATATATAGATTTGAATCTTACCATAGCAATAGCAACAATAACAGTAGTTGAGGCAACTGGCCATTTATGTTTACATCAGTTGAGCAGAATAAGATACAAAAGGCTGTGGGTTTGTTTCAAGCCTTCCTTTCTTACTGGAGTCATTTCTGACGTTTATTTCAAGTTCATAAATATCTTGCAAGATGTATGTAATGATCAGTTTTGTTTTTTTTCTGGCAGAAACAGTAGAGCCTTCACAATTCAGAATACAGTAACTATGATTGGTGCAGAACTACTTTTTTATGGGAAATTGATGTCTATGCATTGTTTGCTTAATAGAGGTTAGAGGTTATGTCCAGGTATGTCCCACATAAATATGATGTCTATTTGCTTAATGATTTATTTGAAATGCATACATTTTAGGGTTTAATTTATTTTTGGGTAGATGCCAATCTTCCGGATATAAAAAACATACACAATGTGAGGGCGCACACTACTACACTACTTTTGTCAGACTCCAAATATAATAACACAGTCCACTCCATATGAAAATCAATAGTGCAAAGAAAAGGGAAATGATATGGTGTGCTAGGGTGTAAATCGCTACTATGTGAAAAACAATGCTGTGAAACATCAAACACCAAATAACATAAGAAAACATGAAAAAAATGATAATACATTTTTTTTATTAAAATAAAAAATCAACAAACTCTTCCTGCTACAACATCAAGGCGTGCTCCGCCCAATTAAACCAGCTCCTAATATGAGGATGAACGCTAAAGTGCACAAAGCAAATGCATAAACAAAACAAAGCGATTAAACCGTCAATAAGTGTCCCAATATTCCTAGTGAAAATGAAATAAAGTCAAGCTCACAGTTTGGAAGTGTTCAAAGAGGAAATTCTTCCCTACAATGACAATAAAGTTCACAATGGGCTGGATCCTGACCTACGCGTGCCTTACGGGCTTTGCGTAGCAGGGAGTGCACGCCCTCTACTTACGTGTCCAGATTATAACCTTAACTTTTACGACCAAGTCTGCAGCCTTAGGGCCGCATACCTGGTCGTAACGGGGCTTCCCCCGCCCTGTCCCCTCATTTACATGTGTATCTCCACCTTGATGGCGGAGATACGACTGTCGTAAACAAGATGACAGCCCATTTCCCGTAACAGTCAGCATACATAACATACGTTACGTCCGCCGACCCTTACGGCAGCGTAAGAAGATTGGGCCTGATCCAGAGCAACGCTCGCGTACGCTCATCGTATGCGAATTTTCGGCAAAAAATTCGCAATGCGCATGCCCAGTATGACAGGTTCCGGTCGCCCGAGCGTCATGAGCGAATAGCGGGCGTATCGTTAGCGTATTTTTCGCTCGCTGGGCGTATTTTTTTTACGATGGTCGGCTGGGCGCCCGTTTTACTACAGGGAGGCGGGGATAGCCATTTAAATTGTACAGTATGGGCGTGCTAAGCGTATTTTCGCAGCGTATTTTCTGCGAATTTTCGTACGGCCGACGGCCGTACCCAGTGTAGGGTATAGCCGTCGTAAGCAGGGACTTTACTATGGGAGTACTAGGGGCGTGTAGGTTGATACGACGAGCGTACGTTCGCATTCGCCCGTCGTGCGAATTTTCGTAGCGCTGGATCAGGCCCATTGTGCATATGCACACAACCTTCGACAGGGGATTTGCATACACTCTTTACGTAAATCCCCTGTTTTACGGACCCGAGGTTCAGGCCCGATGTTCTTAAAATGAAGATATCCTGAGTTCAGTCTGACCAATCTTTTTCTTCTTTTCCGTTCCTATATATATTATATTAGAGAATCCATATTGAGTGTAGTTTCAAAAAAGGGTGAATGATTAATATTCCTCCAATGATGGTTCAATATGGTACTTCACATAGGATATAGGCTCATGGAAAAAAGGGAAGAAAAAAAGGGAAGAATCCATATGTATGAAATCAGTATAGAAAGGTTTTATTTAAAACATAATATATAAAAGAGGAAATTTTTTTTTTTTTTACATAAAACAAGTCTTAACATAAAACACTATTCACATTAAAAATAATAATACCCCCCAGGGGTTGTATTCGATGCATTTTGACATAGTGTTTTAATCAAGGACAGCAGGACAGTAGTTGAGCTCTTAACAGTCGGTAGTACTATTTGATTCCAGTCCCTGGAATTTACATGTTTTTGTTCATAGAAACCACAATTTGATACAGAGATCTCCCCACGGGGAAGTACCATGGTTTTTAATGTGAATAGTGTTTTATGTTAAGACTTTTATGTTTTATCTAAAAAAAATATATATATTTCCTCTCTTTCTCTTTCCAATCAATCTTTGATTGATAATAGGGTCATTTTGACATTATTTACTGCAATATTTATGTACAATAAGTATAAGTAAAGGGTTTTCCTGTCTGCAAATCATTTATCTAATATAATTTTCTCACCAGGGCCTGACCAGCCAGAATGATATGTCTGAAGCCTTGAACACAGTTCTTTAAGGTTGTATTAGTCCTCTTAATAATGGGATGCATGAAGACAAAAAGGACTACATTTTACGCAGCTTATATTTATTTAATTGACTCTGGAATGCAATCCTAATGCAATGTTCTTCAAATGTGTATGCTTACAGGTGTTTAGCTTGTACTTTATGATACTTTACAACAAGTTTGTTAAATGTTTTTAGCTGTTTACACACTACATAGCCACCCTTGGCTAAGAAGGCAATGTTATTAAAATAAAGTCTTGCTGCTTTTACCAGCAGAAACATAGATTTTTTTAAACACTGCTGAGCACTCTGGAAAAAATGAAAACTGCATAAACCAATTTTTTTCATGTCTTGCTAATAAATTATTGACGTTTGCAGCACGCAGTAAGGATTAAGCATATTGCTTTTAAAAATGCCTCAGGGTTTAATAATATTTGAACTTTCTGTATATACAATAACACACATGAATCCCAGATAATGAAACATGATCTAATAAAGAGCTTTAAAGGACATGTTATATTAACGTCACATTGTAGTTTGTTTACATGACCTTGAAAATAACAAAATTTGAAAGACATATTCAACTGAAATGCTTGGTTACCTCATAGCAATATTTTGTGCCTAAATAAACACAAAATGGTCATTGTAAATTATGCAATACTGGAGCTTCATATTGCAAGCAAAATGTTAGTACAAAACCAGAATGTACTGTAATATGTATATCTAATGTATGTCTATTAATAGGGTCTGGTTCAAAATGTGGACAGAAAAAATGGCAACAGTAAATATTTTGACACCAGAATAAAATTATGTCAACATCTATAAAATGCAACCTGAAAATGAAAACTAACTACACTGGTTAACAAAATCTTTCTAGCTTTTTTTCACAGGAGATAATATATGTGCATCCCATGGTGTTTTATGTGCTGAATTCAAATACTCTTTTAGAAAAAGGATATTGAGTGACAGCCAATTCCAGTGTACAACATTACATTTATTAACAATACATAATAACGGATTAACACACTTAAAATGTTGATGCAAAGAATTTTTCTGCTGTGATTTGCCTCAGGAGCAACAGTAGTCAGCCAGCATACTTGGACACCACTTGCCCATACACTGCTTTTCTATTATAAAAAAGCAGTGAAATGGTGAAATTGTTAGCTATGCTCCTTGTTGACTGCTCCAAGATTGGCTGGTGTAAATACAAGATTTTAAGCAACGGTTCCCGAGGAAATTGGCAAATTCTCTTGAGAGACTCCCATGCATCTTTTCAGCCTGATTAAGCAGACCATTGAAGCTTCCATTGAATGGTATTTCTTTTATTTGAGGGCCTAAAAAGATCACTTCTTTGAGCTTTGCATCACTGGCATTACTAATCTTTGGGAATCTTTTCCCTAAATTTGCAAATGCAAGCTCCCTTTGACCCAATGCTTTGATAAAGTTCTTATCAAGTAAAGTTTAAAATCAAGCTTTATATAGAGCAGAATAAACAAGAGATGGACTGACAACATTCATATTTCCTCTGGTTAGTGATGTTTGCTGTGTTGGTGTCTACTTTCCCACTCACACAGAAAACAGCAGTAAAACAACAGTACTTTGTTAAACCGTTGAAATCTCAGCAAGAGTGAAAGGACTTTTAAGTCACCATAGACATACCATTTGTGTTCTTCATATGTGATTTTATTCTGCAAGAGTTTCATGCTCCCATATGTTTCTTTCACAGCAGCAGCATAAGCTAGTGGTACTGAGACTAACTTAGAGGAATCGATGCATAGATGCCAATCCTCTGTTTTGTACTTCAGGTGCTCCATACCAGAATAACATTATGGCAAAAGACAAGTTCATTTTCAAGGGCAAAAAATCATTAAAGCAACTATATCTCTGTCTAATAAAGCAACAAGGGTGTAAGGTAAGCAAAGAAGTTGAGGAGAAAACTGGGAGCAGCATGGACAGATCAGGGAAAGACACAGGAGCAGTGGGGAAGGGGAGGAGTAAAGGGCACAGTTGGGAGCAGTGGGTACAGATAAGGGAAGAACACAGAAGCAGCAGGGAAGGTAAGGAGGTGGGGATACAGCTAGGAGCAGTGGAGAAAGATTGGGAGTATGCCCCCCCCAGTTTAGAATATTTTTTTCAGAATGAGTGAGTATTCCGTTTTGGAAACGCCGCCACTGCAGGACAGACACCACGGGAAAGGTGAGTAACCTCTCCAGGGTTAGGGTCAGGCTGCGGGGAAGGGAGGAAAAAACTATAGAGATTGAGTTCCCTTAAGGCGCCACTCAGGTGTGGAGATAAAAAAAAGTTTATTTAAAAAATTATATTGTTATAATAATTAAATTAATTAAGTCAATGTATATAGTGGAGACCATATAGTCCGCCACAGAGCTTCTGCACCTCAGGATTATCAATCCAATAGAGAAAGATAGAGAAGGAGGTGTGGTGCTGCGCTAGGGGCCACACAGTCTATATCCCCACTAATATATATATAAAATCCAAAAAGGGGCTGCTCAAATTAGTTTGTTAAACTAATATACACGGCAGGTGCACTAGGCAGGGAATTTGTACAAAAAGCAAGGCAATGCCTGGCACTCTAGCCATTACTCAGTAACTAAATATGAATTTCTATCTTTAAAATAAAAACCAGAGAATTAGTTACAAAAATCTGCAGAAATTTGATAAGCTGCTCCGCCAACATCAAGGCTTCTCTGTGGGAGCAGTCCTAACTCTAATCTTCTAAAACTAGTAAAACAGCGCTCTTGAATAATAAAATTGAAATAAAATAACCAATATTAGCTAGAGTAAATTGGTAGATTGGTGGTGTTAATGAAATATTGACACTGGCAAAGGTCAGGTAAAAAAATATATATATATAAAGTATTTATTACAAACACATGAACACATTAAAAACAAATTATCTCAATATCAAACGAAATTTCCATATATAATAATACGAGCAGGCATAAATATATCATGGGAGACTACTTAATTTCGACACTTATGAAGAGTCCAGGTATTTACAAACTCTAATAACTCCTTTTGCCCCTTAAGAATAGGTGGAAAGTTCTTATTGCACCATACAATCAAACAAATATCGTGAAATGAAAGTATATACTCATCAAGAGAATGGACAATATTACCGTCCTCCTAGTGAGCACTTAGGACTCCTGTGCTGGATTCCCGATGATCGGTATGTGCTCCTAGGGATGTCTCCAAATTGATGGATAGCTGGTATTGGTGGTAGGCTCTTAAATATGCACTTAGAGCGTGGTGATTCCCCAAGGTATGGATGCAATATAGAAATTATCGGTGTTGCCACGTCCGGTGTCCGCGTAGCTGCTCTAGCTCGTTAGTAAGGGTCAGCTGCTTCCGGATCTTAGGTTTCCCCGCAGTGAGCTGGAAGCTCTAGTTGGTGGGGACCGTGCTGTCGAACAAAGGTATCTCCTCGGGTGGCCAACCCAGAGTTACCTGAAGTCCCGATCCACGGGGAAGAGGCTTTAAAAGGGTATACAGATGAGTGTCGGTCTCCAAATGATCCTGCTCAGAAGTTGCTTACGCGTTTCGTCCGCTGCATGGGACTTTCTCAAAGCAAATGAATGAATGGTAGTCCTGTGTGCTTCAAGATTTTTATATCCATCTAATTGGTTATCAGGTGTGCTGATTACTCTCCATGTGGCAATCAAGTGTATCCCCGCAAGAAAACACATATATACAAGTACACCTATATCAATTTATATCAATATACAGTTTTATTATCCCTATTAGTTCTCTGCCAGTGTCAGTAAATAAATAGATAGATAGGTAAATAAGTATATTATCCATATACATAATAAGTATATAATCCTACAAATTTACAGGTTCACATGTGAAGAGTCCTAGTGTGAAACATTATAATATCTTATCATTAAGAGAATATACATTCTTATTCATTGTAATATAGGTTTTCTCTCTTCCATGTGACTCTCAAAACAAAAGAAAACGAAAAAAAAGGGAAAAGGAAAAGGAAAATATATATGTATATACACATATAATAAAAAACAAAAACAAAAACAAAAAACAAACAAAAAAACAAAAATCAAACCCACAAACAGTTCTTCATATTCCCCCTTATGTTTTTTCAAACTCCCAACCTTCTCTATCTCAGGTGGTAGCTCTACCTCTTAGCCATAACCCCAGCTCATAGAGATTATAGGTCTAGTGTAGATGCCAATTCCACTACGTGGGACAATAGATTATTATTATTATGTTTGTCTCTAGATGAAGTTCTTCCTTATCAATTTTTCTTGAAAAAACATATATATATATATATATATATATAACCTAATACGGAGTCCACATAGTTTATCAAATGGTTATTTCACATATAAAAGTATGGTCCCAGAGATTAGTTTTCTTTATTTTATTTTATATTTTATATTTCGATCTCGACGGTAAGTATGTAATCCCAGAGATTAGTTTTCTTTATTTTATTTTATATTTTATATTTCGATCTCGACGGTAAGTATGTAATCCCAGAGATTAGTTTTCTTTATTTTATTTTATATTTTATATTTCGATCTCGACGGTAAGTATGTAATCCCAGAGATTAGTTTTCTTTATTTTATTTTATATTTTATATTTCGATCTCGACGGTAAGTATGTAATCCCAGAGATTAGTTTTCTTTATTTTATTTTATATTTTATATTTCGATCTCGACGGTAAGTATGTAATCCCAGAGATTAGTTTTCTTTATTTTATTTTATATTTTATATTTCGATCTCGACGGTAAGTATGTAATCCCAGAGATTAGTTTTCTTTATTTTATTTTATATTTTATATTTCGATCTCGACGGTAAGTATGTAATCCCAGAGATTAGTTTTCTTTATTTTATTTTATATTTTATATTTCGATCTCGACGGTAAGTATGTAATCCCAGAGATTAGTTTTCTTTATTTTATTTTATATTTTATATTTCGATCTCGACGGTAAGTATGTAATCCCAGAGATTAGTTTTCTTTATTTTATTTTATATTTTATATTTCGATCTCGACGGTAAGTATGTAATCCCAGAGATTAGTTTTCTTTATTTTATTTTATATTTTATATTTCGATCTCGACGGTAAGTATGTAATCCCAGAGATTAGTTTTCTTTATTTTATTTTATATTTTATATTTCGATCTCGACGGTAAGTATGTAATCCCAGAGATTAGTTTTCTTTATTTTATTTTATATTTTATATTTCGATCTCGACGGTAAGTATGTAATCCCAGAGATTAGTTTTCTTTATTTTATTTTATATTTTATATTTCGATCTCGACGGTAAGTATGTAATCCCAGAGATTAGTTTTCTTTATTTTATTTTATATTTTATATTTCGATCTCGACGGTAAGTATGTAATCCCAGAGATTAGTTTTCTTTATTTTATTTTATATTTTATATTTCGATCTCGACGGTAAGTATGTAATCCCAGAGATTAGTTTTCTTTATTTTATTTTATATTTTATATTTCGATCTCGACGGTAAGTATGTAATCCCAGAGATTAGTTTTCTTTATTTTATTTTATATTTTATATTTCGATCTCGACGGTAAGTATGTAATCCCAGAGATTAGTTTTCTTTATTTTATTTTATATTTTATATTTCGATCTCGACGGTAAGTATGTAATCCCAGAGATTAGTTTTCTTTATTTTATTTTATATTTTATATTTCGATCTCGACGGTAAGTATGTAATCCCAGAGATTAGTTTTCTTTATTTTATTTTATATTTTATATTTCGATCTCGACGGTAAGTATGTAATCCCAGAGATTAGTTTTCTTTATTTTATTTTATATTTTATATTTCGATCGCGTATTTTTCGCTCGCTGGGCGTATTTTTTTTACGATGGTCGGCTGGGCGCCCGTTTTACTACAGGGAGGCGGGGATAGCCATTTAAATTGTACAGTATGGGCGTGCTAAGCGTATTTTCTCAGCGTATTTTCTGCGAATTTTCGTACGGCCGACGGTCGTACCCAGTGTAGGGTATAGCCGCCGTAAGCAGGGACTTTACTATGGGAGTGCTAGGGGCGTGTAGGTTGATACGCCCAAGCGTACGTTCGCATTCGCCCGTCGTGCGAATTTTCGTAGCGCTGGATCAGGCCCTATGTGTGCCTCATTATATCTGTGCTGCCCTGGTGGGGATTCAGCCAGTAGCGACACCCATATCCTGAGTCTCCTATAAACACAAACATGATACATCATATAAGAACAAAATTCAACAATATAACTAACACATGTAAAGCATATTTTTAAACATAAACATTAACATAAATTTTTAATTAACATGCATTTTTCAAATCTACCATAAAGGGATGTCTGCCTCAAAATATATGCATCATGACATGACCCTGGAAAACCTAGCTGCCAGTGTACACCCAATGGGCCCCTGATCCACAGATAAGAGGGAAATAAGTACGTGCAGATTCACAATAATATGCAACTAAGTGAATTCCGTGCGTAATGAATTAAGCCTTGGATTACACAGCATTTGTGTAATGAAGTAATGATGGTACCCAGCGCTAATTACTGATTATAAAAACAGAGAGCTTCAATAATCACACAATCAGATGAAAACAACAAGATGAAATTAACAAGATAAAAAAAAATATATATATATATATATATATATATATATATAAATATATAACATCAAGCACATCACTATGTATAAACATTGTTCAATGACTGTAAAATAATAGTTCTGGTACTCCAGTATTTGTATAGCTATGCTTATATTGCAGGGGTTATAGTTAATAATAGCAACTCTGTGCAGAATAATAATACCACCAACCCCCTCAATGGAAAGTCTGTCAGTTTAGTATATGTCCTTCAATGCGGTTGGTAATGCGGTAAATGATATCTTTATTCCCAACAAACAGACACACTGTAGAGATACTGCTCATATGAGGGGAGTTCCTGATGCAATAAAGCAATAGTCCTGTATGGGGGAACAGTATGAAGGTAGTTACTTGTATTTGCTGTGGATACTTCGTCGTTGTTCCCGGTATCTCTTTCCCCCGTCGGCATGTAAAAATGTGTGTGCCTTTGCTTGGGCAGTCCAGGCACTGTGCCCAAAAGGATTATTTTCAGAGTCATCGCTCTCATTGGTTAGGGCACACATTGCCTCTCTGAGTACGTTGGTTGCCTTGGTGACCTGAAGCGTACCAGCTCCGGCTGTTTAGACAAGTAGAAAGGGCTCCAAGAAAAGCATGTTGCCAAAGATTTCTGTTCCAAACCTATGCGTTTCACCCCTCTTCATGGGAGCTTCTTCAGGGTAGCTTTCCCTGGAGTGTTTGTCTTATATTTTATTTGTTTAATATATGTAATATGTAATATATGTAATATGTTAAACTAAATATCACTAATGTTAAGTACTTGAGGCCCCCTGGCCACATATGGGCAAAGTCATCCTACATTACTTCATCTGTGAGTTCAGATGGGGATAGTACTATGAAAAAGCAGTCAACAGAGATAGATCTAACCAATTGCAAACAGATAAACAATCCAAAAGTCTGGATCAGGCCCATAAACCCATTGTTGAACCAAAAGTAGTAACTGGAACAATGAACACTGTAATTACCATGGCCCAGATCCTGAGTGCACGCCAGAGGCGTAACTAACGTGGGTTTTGTAGGGCTCATGCCCCAGGTTCCGATGGTGCCCAGCTGATGTGGGCGCAATCGGAGCCTTAGGGCATGAGTCCTACAAAACTCACAGTCAAGATCAGGGCTTTGTCTGACTTCTTTTCCTGGAGTCACAGCAGGTACCAGCGGTAAAACATGCGGTAAATACAGACGCTGACGCGACCTTGGGGTTACGTCAGCGTCTGTATTCACCACACGCACCACTACAGGCACCCGCTGTGACTCCAGGAAAAGTAGTCCGTGGCTGGGGAGACAATGCAGAGAGCGCACCGTGGAGGTGAGCGAGATGAGGCCAAGGAGCGGGTAAGTTGATTTGGCTGTGATTGGGGGCTACACTAAGGACTTAAACTATATAAGGGGGCTACACTAAGGACTGAAACTATATGAGGGGCTACACTAAGGATTGAAACTATATGAGGTGCTACACTAAGGACTGAAACTATATGAGGGGCTGCACTAAGGACTGAACCTATATGAGGGGCTGCACTAAGGACTGAAACTATATGAGGGGCTGCATTAAGGCTGAAGGCTGGGGAGACATGAGGGGGATTATTTGAAGGTTGGGGAGACATGAGAGGGATTATTTGAAGGTTGGGGGAAACACAAGGGGGATTATTTGAAGGCTGGGGAGACATGAGGGGGATATTTGGAGGCTGGGGAGGCATGAGGGGGATTATTGGGAGGCTGAGGGGAGACATGAGGGAGTATATTTGGAGGCTGAGGGGAGACATGAAGGGGATTATTGGGAGGCTGGAGAGACATGATGGGGATAATTGCAAGCTGGTGAGACATGATGGGGATAATTGGAAGCTGGTGAGACATGAGGGGGTTATTGGTAACTGGGGAGACATGAGGGGGTTCTTAGAAACCTAGAGACAACACATGGAGTATGTATTTAAAGGCCTAGGTGATGATTTCTATGGACACTGACAACATGACCCTTGTGTGCCAGCTGTTTTCTTGGGTTGCCATGATTGCTGATGCCGTTTGGTCCTCATTTCGGGATATCGATGGGCTTCCAACCGGCAGCTGTGATTCGGACATGTTCGTATGCAGATTTGATTGGCAGCGGCATGGTAAGTATTAACTTTAAGCCTTGGCTTTCTTTGTTTTGTGGTTACAAATATGTATTTTGCTCTCTATGGGCCTGATACAGAACAACGCTTGCTTGCGAGCTAACGCTGTTCGTAAGCATAAATTCGGCAGAAAAAAAACGCACTGCGCGTGCGCCTAGTGACTACGGGCCTGATCCAGAACAACGATGTAGCGCTGAGCGTGCTAACGCTCAGCGTTACATCGCTGACTCCCCCCTGGCACTCCCCCTGTGCGGGCGTATGGCCCCTTCCTTACGCCGGGTGAAGGCTACCCTAGCTTCGCCCGGCGTAAGGAAGGGGCCATACGCCCGCACAGGGGGAGTGCCAGGGGGGAGTCAGCGATGTAACGCTGAGCGTTAGCACGCTCAGCGCTACATCGTTGTTCTGGATCAGGCCCATTGCAAAATGACACAGGGCCGTATTCACAGATGGGTGTGTATAAAGTATGCAAATATACGCACGTACATGGCAAGGCAACACCCATGACACTCCCCTCACACGGACTGGATTTCGGGGACTTATGTGTCCATAGGGCAATCTTAAGTCTACGGGCCTGATCCAGAGCAACATCTGCCCGGCGCATGCGCATTAGAGCTACGGCTGCCGTACTAGCGACGGCGGCCGTAGCTCAGGATCAGGCCCTACTTCCTGTAGTAACACACTGTTTTTCGTAGCACCGATTCGGCCGTCCATATACTTTGCGTTTTATCCGACGAAGTGGCGTGCTTATAGTACGAAGTGCGTATGGACGCTGGAGTTAAGGAATATAGGTGGGGGGAGGCATTTAAATTATACAGTATGGTGCTTAGCCCGCTACGAATAGCGTGTCACTACGAAATTTAGTACTGACGCAGGAAAAAGTTAGGGTAGGGTTCGCCTGGCATAAGGAAATGAAGGTAAGGGGAGTGTCGGGAGAGTGCCAAGTTTTTACGCTGAGCGGTAATACGCTCTGCACTCATTCGTAGGTCTGGATCAGGCCCTATGACACTAGGAGACTGTTGAGGTTAAAAGAATGTTGAATTTGATGCTCAAATGATATTGGGCCTGATTCAGAGGCTGAAAATAAGAACTTAAAGTTACACCTGGGCAAAACTATGTTGATTTCAGGGGGAGTCAAGTTAATTTTATTCTATGCATGTAGGGAGAATGCTTTGCTTTTACTTATTGCACACAGATACCTGATCAGCTTCACTTTTAAACTGCTAATTAGACTTGAGCTGGGAAACATCGCCTTTTAACTATAATACTGTTGCAACAAATGAAATTTGACTCCCCTGAAATCAACATGGTTTAGCCCATGTGTAACTTTAAGTTTTTATTTTCAGCCTCTGAATCAGGCCTATTGATCCCAACAGTAAGATAGTTGTAGTAGTGATAGATATTAAGATTTGTATCAAAACTTCAAAATATGTGCAAAGACATCCCTAAATGCAAATGTATTGCAGATTATTAATGTAAAAATAAAATAAAAAAAATTATGACTATTTAGTTCCAGCATGGATCAATGTATAATATACTTTAACACACAGGCCAGCTTACACTATTAGAGGACCATAAAATTTGCATGTCAGGCAGGGGGAGGGGGCTGGTGGCACATGATGGAAGTACTGGGTGGCTAGAAAGACATGATGGGGATCCTGGGGGGGCTTGAGACAAATGATGGGGATCCTGGGGGGACTGGTGAATACTGGTGAGCTGAAGATGAACAGGAGGAGGGAGATGAAGAAGAGTAGGAGCTGATGAAAGGGATTTAGAAATGTTAAGAAGAATGTGGCACTGGAGTACATCTAGTGTGTTTGTGTATATATATATGTGTGTGTGTGTGTGTGTGTGTGTGTGTGTGTGTGTGTG
>WWET01007335.1:0-11934 GCA_011038615.1 Limnodynastes dumerilii
CTCAGTCCTGGTAGTAACACCGCTGTGTGACTGGTCATACACAGCACTGAGCACTGTTACCATACAACCTGGCTGGTCCATTGTGTGTTATACAGCACTTCCCCTTATGTATCAGTCCCTAATGTTCTATAGAATGTAATTTTGCCGGCAGGGTCCTCTTACCCACCAAGTCACGTTATAATGATTGTTAAAATTGTAAAGCGCTACATAAAACCTTTTAATAAATAAATATGTTAATTAATTAATTAATGACAAGAGGAATAACACTTACACATTCAGACAAAGGAACGTGGCCATTGCCTCAATTAAAATTCCTAAATAGGAGTTCTAGCATTGATTCTACTATAGCTGAAATGGCACTTAAGGCATACTGTATATCAAGTGAATGAAGGAACAGAGAACCAGCAGCACACAATATATAACTGTAAAACTTAAAAAAGACCCGTGCTGGAGACAAAACAGCTTAAATGTAAAAAAAAAAGTCTATTTTATGACCCTGAAACGATTGGGATTTTTGGGTCTGCTTAGATGTGCAGAAGGATTTGAAGTCTGGATTTAAGGTAATCAAAAAGCTATGTATCTGACTGAAGTTACTGCAAAGGAGAATAGACTCCAGTGAGATTCTCATATATCTAGAGCTACGTGTACTTTGCTAGTCACAGAAAATTTGTGGCAACCTGGAGCCCTCCGTCCAGTCCAATCATTATATCTCCTCTCTTCCTGTCTCCCTGGCCATACTGGATGTATCACCTGACAGGAAACACACCACAAGTAGATGCCTCCAGTTGACATAAGCTCAATAGGGCAGCCATTTTGTTTTGTAATCCCCCCAACAACACATCAAGTTTCCCTAGGGCTTCTTGTACCCCTTGTTGGTGATCACTGGTATATAGTGTGCCATTCCCAGACCACTTATCTACCCCTCATACATTATTGTATGTTCCACTCTCAGACCTGTAATATACCCAGACCCTCCAACATGACCCATTCCATTAGGTACATTAAAATCCGCTCCTCAGCTTCTAACTGTCACTCACCTGGTTTAAATGAATTAACTGATATTTAAACAAAACTATTTGCCTCTTCCATAAAGGTGGTTACCATAGTAACTGACAGTTGGAAAATGAGGAGCAGAGTATTTTGTACCTAATGGAATAGGTCATGTTGGAGGGTATGATATACCCCACATATATTATAGTGGACCCCATGTGTATTACAAGCATTGGAAACCCACTTAAAAATCCCTGTGTTTGCCACTAATCTTGTGGTTAGGGACTAACCACAGCCTAAGGCAGATATTGGCGTTCCCTCTTGATATGCACCAAACCGAACTTCCTGTGCGCTTAAGTTGGAAAATTTGAAGTAGGCCCTGGGTGTTGGCAGCCTGTCCATGTCAGGGAGAGTGGTTAAACAGCCAACACATGGACGGCATGATAGTGCGATCCATCGCCTACGGATTCCTCCAAAACTTTTTCTTAAAGAGCTAATTGCTGATAAATCTGGTTTCTGAACCCAATCCATAGCCTGACATTCCTATAATATGTCTATCACGTACAAGAATGTTTTCATTCAGAGTCTCTTACTCAGGTGACCAGAGTTGCCAAATCTTCCTGAATATTAGGGAGACTTCTTTAAAAGGGGGTGATCTCCCTGACTCCCTGAAGAGTGGGTAATCTCCCTGACTCCCTGAAGACTGGGTGATCTCCCTGACTCCCTGAAGTACAATTTCTCTAATGCTGCTTCAGTTAAAGAAGTCATTATGGTATAATGACACAATTTAGAAAATAGTCTCCTATTTCCCTGCATTGCAGCCTATGGAGGCAGCCATTTTTATGAACACCAAGCTGTAATGAAAGACTGGCAGTTATCTATGACAACATGATTTCAATAATGGAGACAAAAATGAAAAATACACTTTGGTCTCTTGTGACTCAGCTGCAGCGTCACCTCCTTTTATCTCTTCTATAAAGAATTCAGCGGATCCTATTCACAGTCATTGTATTTGGATAGGAAATAAAAGAAAAATGATTTGATCATATTAATATATAAATACTAGAATTACTCATGAAAGGGAAATGGAAGCCGCGACAGCGTTTTTAAAGACAAAACATCAGCTTGTGGAGAAATAAGCGCTTCTGCTTCTTAGGTGTGTATATTTATGAAATGACCTACTATGCAGGCGTGGTAGATCGTTAATGCCATCTACGTACTAGCAGTTTAGTTAGAAAGAGGCGCTATGCCGCCTCAGGGAGTGCTTAGGTAGAAGGGGGAGGGATTTAGATTAGCCGTGGAGGACGGGGGAAAAGGCAATGGGCCTGATCCAGACCTACGACCGCAAGCGATCGTACGCCGTTCGGGAGCGTAAAAACGGGAGAAAAAACGCACTGCGCATGTGCAGTATGACAACTTCCGGTCGTCCGAAGGACATGAGCGTACAGCGAGCGTATTTTCAGCGTATTTTTCGCCCACGGGGCGTGCGTTTTGTACGACGATAGTCCGGACGCTCGAGTTACTACACAGAGGCGGGGATAGCCATTTAAATTGTACAGTATGGGCGTGCTAAGCCCCGTACGACCAGCGTATCGGTACGAAAATTCGCACGGACGCTTGAAAAAGTTAGGGTAGGGTTCAGCCGCCGTAAGTCTTCAGCAGAGAACTTCCTACTGATAGCAAACATTCAGTGGAACTTACAGACATGTAAAGTTGTCAGGTTTCACATGAATTAAACTTAGAAATTACTCTTTATTACAATAACTGAACACACTGAAAGTTTTCACACAGGATCCAACATCTTTCAAACAGTAGTATCAATTTGAACCCCTAACCTGCAAAACAATGCTCCAGTACACACTGCTCTGTATTTTACTTTTCTTATGCAACGATATGCACACCCACATGGCGGCCCTATGCAGAAATTTTAATGGCAATCCTTGAATATCACTTGTCAGTACACACTGAAGTCTTCTCCAGACATTGGCTAATCGCAAAAATTAGGAACCCTCAAAAATGTAATTATATGATGCAATGCAGTTTCCAATCATTCTCATGGGAAAGTACACACTGGTAAGTTATCTAAAGATTATTGTATAATCTGCATGATAGTCGGCAGATATCACTCCAGTGTGTATCCAGCTTAACAGTGAATCACCAATCTGAAGTGTATATGTATGCAAAAGCTATTATACCACTAGCATTGAATAGAACGAAATAAGCTGATAGAAAGAACTAAAAATGCAAGCTTTTACATTTACAGACATTACATGGAAGGTAATTGCTTAATCCAGCTCTTCCTGTTTATGTACTGGGAAATGAAGTTTTAACAGAGTTGTAATTCATAACATTCAAAACTAGAAAAAGAAAAACTATTATTAGTGATGTCCTCAAAGTTATTAAGACGGCTTTATACATGGAAAAAGAACATAAAAAATTATTAATGTTACTGTCGAACAGAACATATCAACATAGCATAGCCCCATGACATCAGCAATCCCTTTAATCAGACAAGTTACACTAATAAAATTGTCTTAAGCTGGCCATACACTAGTACGATTATTTGTCCCACCAGAGGGTGGGCCGATAAATGGGACGATTTCCCGCTAGGTAAATGTCCCATTATCGGCACCATACACCTCCTCTGCTGGGACCTAGCAGAAGAGGGGAGGGGGAGAACGCTCTCTATGTTGCTGCTGCTTTATATCTATGTACAAATCTGCTCTGACAGCTTTGTACATCAATTTTTGAAACGCCAAATAAACGCACCAGAAACACTCTTATTTGGCTGAATGGCTCCCTATTCTTCAGAGCTGCTGCTGCTTTATATCTATGTACAAAGTTGCTCTGACAGCTTTGCAGGTATACTTTACAGCTGTCAGAGCAGCATAGTACATAGATATACGGCAGTGGCAGCTCTGAAGAATAGGGAGCCATTCAGCCAAATAAGAGTGTTTCTGGTGCGTTTATTTGGCGTTTCAAAAATTGATGTACAAAGCTGTCAGAGCAGATTTGTACATAGATATAAAGCAGCAGCAACATAGAGAGCGTTCTCCCCCTCCCCTCTTCTGCTAGGATTATCGGTCCCTGCAGGAGAGGTGTATGGTACCGATAAAGGGACATTTCCCTTGTGGATAATCGTCCCGTTTATCGGCTCACCCCCTGCTGGGACCTATAATCGTACTACTGTATGGCCAGCTTAACTCCTAACGCATAACTCTAACCCAATCCTAATTCTATCCCTAACCTCAACCTGAACCCTAACAGCTAACACCTAACTCTTAGCCCTGACCCCTAACTCCTAACCCAAATCGTAACCCCCTAACCCCAACTGTAACCACTAACCCCAACCCTAATTTTAAACCCCAATATTAACACCTTAGTTTGGACCTGTTTCACACTTAAAAAAATTTAGGAACATTCCTAAATATACGCATAAAGCAGATCAGTAAGAAAGATTCACAGATCCTAAAGAAAAATGCTAACCACACCCCTAGCTTCTTAACAGCTAAGAACATTCTTATCTCCATATGCGTGCGTAGATTTAGGATCTTTAATATCCTCATGATTCACGGCTAAGCAAAGAAACACATTAATTGATTCAGTTAAAAAACAGATTGTTTTTCTTAAGCTCTCTTTGTTTTATAATTAACAAAGGTAACCAAAAAATGTGTAAAAAATTGCAATATGCAAAAATGCAGAAAATTATTACAATCATAAATACTTATTGAAGTATTAAGAAAGAACCATTCAGCTTTCAAAGCTGTTATAACATAAATATCAAAATAATAAATATCTACATAGATTAGACAATAAATAACATTTGTATCTTGAGGTCACACACAAACAATGCAAACATGCTACAAGTTACATAAAAAAAACTTACAAAAAACAATGAAATCATGCACAAACTGCAAATAAATGTAAATAATGAGCACCTTTCATATTTAAAGTAAAACACAAAATGGTGACATAAAAGCAGTTTTAAAACATAAGACTTTAATTGATTCAATCAAAGTGAACACATCATTCATTATAATCACACAGCGGATGTGTGCTGAACAGACAGAAAAGCCTGAGGCTTTGGCTCTCTGTTAACCATGCGGATGTCAACTTAAGAATGGTGGAGAGCATTCTTATCTTTTCCCGTGCGTATGTTACTCTGACCAAGCCCTTCTTAATTGTGAATCATTCCTATGTCTAGAGGAACGCCCATACTGTACATTAGTAGCCCGAATGCTGCTCATTTGCATTAAGAGTCTTGCCCCTCTAGCCATGCATGCAGAGAGTGTGGGTCCCCGTAGCGAACTGCGCTATTTCGATAGGTCCATTCGCTCCCGTCTATTTCCGAACTGGCTGGGATTGAGGCATAGCAATCAATCCTCGGAGCACTGAACACGGTAACCAACCCAACTCCCTAACCCTAAGTCACCCCCCCTTGCAGCCTAACCCTAAGTCACCCACCCCCCTGCAGCCTAACCCTTAGTCCCATCCCCCCCAGCCTAACCCTAAGTCTCCCCCCTCTCCCAACCTAACCCTAAGTCCCCAGAGAGGGTTACTCACCTCTCTGGTGGTCTGGTCCGGCGACGGCGCTGCCGAAAATGAATGGGTTATTCGCACACTCACCCATTCATTAAAAATTCATTCTGCGGTGTATCACATTCGAAATAGGGACAGCCGAAAAGCAACTTTCGGCTGACCCAATTTCGCAATGTGAAGCAACAGCATGCGGAAGTCATTACATTCCTAAGCATGAATCCATCCTAAGAAGCCGTTCTTATCTGTGAATCATTCTTACATGCTTTCAGTGCGTGGTTTTGAGTTCTGGGCATGCTCAGTTTAACTCTTCTGAAATATACGCATTAAAATCCTGTTCTTACTTCTTTGTGAATCAGGTCCCTTGATTCTAACCCAAACCCTAACCTAAACCCTAAACCCTAAACCCAAGCCATATCCGTGTTAAAAGCTGTTGGAAGTGTTTAAAATGGAAAGTCTGGATAGATCGGTTGTGCTTTACATTTGCGTCGATTTTGGCGTAAATTATTAAAGTGGATATTTTTCAATCCGGCTGTTTTGGGAAGTCATGATCTGGTAAAATGACACTTCCAACAGAGGGGTTGTTGGTGCTCCTTATCTCTGCATGTTCACCCAGACCTTTGCTCCACCACCATGTGCCGCACCCTTGAGATATGGAAAACCTAAGGTAGACTCTGTCAGTCAGAAATCCATCCCGGCGGGTGAGAATCATTGCAAAGCAAATTCACGAATGTCTGTATTAGCGCGGCTCTGTGGAAGAAGATCTGTACAAATCTTTTGAAGCGTAGAATCATTACTCTGCTAACCCGTTAATGCGCGAGCAGCCTGGACTACGGTTTTAAGATCTAATTGAAAATAATGAAGAAGAAAAAAAGTTTCTTGTATGCAACAAAAATCTAAATGATAAAAGAACTTCCATGTCTTCCAAATTGTGTCGCCGCTGACCAGCGCCGTCGCAAAAAAAAGAACATGGATCAGAACGTGCAGTTTTTTTAAAATAAGTTGGTTCATTTAAAATAATGAATTATGACTCCAAGTAACCATAATGTGAGATGATGTTGAGGACTTGGTAAAGATTGCATTTCATCCCAACAGTATAAAGAAACGACATTTCACAAGACGTCCGCTATATGTGACAATTACTCAGATGTCTTGCCGACGTGTGGCTGCAAGTCCCCATAACGCAGGTGAAGCGCCTATCTTGTGTCTCGGCTTTCATCTTATTTCCACACTCAGCGGGAGACGCGGTAAGTCTGTGATCTTCCTCCATCAGATATTTAGAATACATCCAGCATCTGCAACGAGATTATCCTTCACCGGCTTAAATCAAGCGCTATCTCTAGACAAGGAAAATGAAATAAATTATGCAAATGATCGCGCATAAACCGTATATCAATGCAATGACACGGAGACAGCGCAAATAGGACATTAGATCACAACACTGTCAGAATGACAGAATCGCAGTTATAACGTTATAACGTATTATTCCAGAAACAATGTAAATAGTAATCTGTACCCGGACAAGACGCGTCGCTGTGAGGGGCGGAAAATTCTTTTATTATTATTTTGTTTTTTCAATACTTTGCTTCTGCTCAGGTCTCAGCTTAACGACACCGGTCCCGATTCATAAATGGGCCCGGAAGGGGACTTACGCACGTCTTTAGCACAAGTCCCCTTGACATGTAGCATTGACAAATGGGAAGGGAGTGACGGAGCGGGCAATCCCCTCTTCCATGCTTAATGACACAGGGGTAGATCCAGAACTACGTGTGCCGTACGTTTATTCGCGGAGCGTATTTTCGTGCACGTAAGTTGGCTACACTCCCCTCGGCACACCCCTTGCACGGACGTATTTTGTCAAGATACGCTTCCCAAACCCTACCTTAACTTTTTCACACGTAACCGCTGTCATACGCACACGTACGTATGGGCTGAACGAATTTACGCAGCTAAGCACGCCCATACTGTACACTTTAAATACCACCCCCCGCCTACTTCACGTATTTCAGACGTATTTTGGAGTAACGTAAATTTGGCACGCCCACACGTAAGTATTTACGTGACACATACGTGAATGGCCCATACGTTCACAATTACGCTACGTGAATGTGCGTATTTTCTATGGTGCGCATGCGCAGTGCGTTCTAAACTGCGATTTTACGTCTCCGCCATGCGTAAATTCGCTTCGAAGCGTTGTTCTGGATCAGGCCCACAGTTGCGTGCTTACGTAAGTCTCACGGAGCTCTGAATCTGGTCCACTGTCAGACAGAGGAATGTCGGTCCATTGAATCTGTTGACCATTGGTCGACTTTCTGGCCATCGCCGTCGCACGTCACCCCCACTGCGACATCCGCAGACAAGTAAACCAGATTCCACTGTATTTGCCAACATTGTGCCAGTTTCACACATAAGTGTGTGCTCCGATACACATGTATCCACACCTACTTCCCCACCCCTATTTTTAAGTACCTAATGCCGGGACCACTACGTAAATTGTGTGGACTATATGACTACGCATTTGCAGTGGCCCAATACGCAAAAATCCGCACCTAAGAAGCATCAGCTTCTTAGGTGTGAATCGGGGCCATTGGGGTAGATCCTCGCCTACGGCCAAGAGGGGAATTGCGTGCTGCTTGTACGTAATTCCCCTTGTTTGAATGTTGTGCGCATGTACACCGGTCTTCCGAAAAAAGGGGGCATTCCCCCCATTACGCATGTCATATCTCCGCCGCGAAGGCATAAAAACATGATCGTAAAAGTTAATTAGTAGATTTAATACCGATACCGCGCTTACGCAATCTATGTACAGAAATGGCACGTAGATAGTGTAAGTAAGCTACCACGCATGCATAGTAGCTCAAGTTTTGAAACAACGTACAACGTACGCAAGACGAAAACTAGGTAACTGTGAGTCTGGACCCAGATCTCCCCGCGTACGAAAAACGTCCATTAATATTATTCGAGACAATAATGTATGGAAGTTATATAGGATCAGGATGAAAACATGGGACCGGATTCACACTTGAGTGTGAAATAAGTACGCACGGATTCGCAAATATACGCGCCTAAGTGGCAAGTCAACTCCAACGACACTACCCTCGCACTTATGGATTTTAGCAGACTTCCACCACCATAGGACGACCTTGACTCTCCGTGCCTAGTGGATTTCCATGCCTAAATCCTATGTAGCTTGCGTAAGCAGCACTTTCTTAAGTATGAATACGTCTATGGATGACTAGTACAATTAGCATCAGATTTCAATTCAAAAGAACCCAGTAACTATTTCAGAACTGGTATTCAGGCTACAAAGAAAACAAACAAAAAACACAAAAAAAAAAAAACAATCCCCATTCAAATAACAAAACTTATTTTTAACCATAAAGTTTAAAACCTAAAATTTTGGGGGTATTTTACATAATAGAATGAAATCACTAAAATGTGATAATATTTAGCTAAAAAGGCCCCTTGATTAGAGCGAACTAATTGATGATGGGAAATTACCCACATGCCCCATGAGCGTTTCGGCTCCGGTAATTCCGTGCTTAGCGGGATGCGCGGTTGATATTCCCCACCAGTGTGCGATTATTTCCACCTTCAGATATTTAGGGGAAGAGATGATGTTTTCTGGAATGAGAAGTGGTTCGGTAATTGGGAAATAAAAAAGCAAGTGGGAGAGACAGATGGAGCTGTTGTGGATTTAAATTGCCGGAGAGTTTTGTCTGGCGGGTGGATGTAAGCGCTGGGAACAAACAGGCGTGAATAATACATGGGGTAGAGAAACAGAGGTCATCTCATGAATAATTGAGACGTTGCCTTGAATCCTTCACGGGTCTTTATTGTCCTCGATGGTCTCGGGGAATCTGCATGACTTGAGTCATTTGGTTGCTGGTGATTGCATCACAAACAAGAAGCCCTACAGAACCTTACCACAAAATCGAAGGAAAATGAATAAAAAGTCCAGGTCCTGAGGCTTCTTCTCGGCCTTAAATATTCAGCGAACAAACTAATCTTTTTCTTTTTCCATCTTCCGAATACCTGGAGGCAAATGGAATGTACAAGTGATTAGGAATCTATGTTTCAGCTGTGGACTATTTAATAAGACTCACCCAAGGTCAGGACTTTGTTGCGCAAGGACAATGTTGATGAAGAGCATCCATCACCAAAGCGGGGAGGAGAGGAAAGCGATTTTATTTTCGAGTCTGGAGCAAATATTCGGGTCGCCGGCGTTTAATGAACCGATCAGTCGCTTTCTTGGAGAACTGGCTCATTTATACAGAGTCTTGGGGGAGTATTTACAAAAATATGCAGTAACACGGCAATGGCAGATATTAGTCCAGCGCGCTTCACGTGATCCGTGGCACATGACGGGAGGGGGGGGGCATATTCAGACTTAATAGAGACTTACGTAGGCTACGTGTGTGTGTCGCCTATCAGTTTGTACTGTGCATGTGCAGTACAGGGAGAAGTTCTGCACCGGAACGCAGTTGACTGATGCTGCGTTCCTTGCGCAATTCACTCTCTGCACGGGGACGCGGTCGCTGGTCCCAGTGGCTGTATTTTGGACGTGATAGAGCTGCCAGCTGAATGGCGACTGTATCATTCTATGAACAGCCCTGAAAATAGAAAATAGCTATTGGAAATGAAGTCCCCATTCCTAATAGTGAGAGGCTACTGCGGGTAAATTAGGGTTAACCTGTGGCGGGGTAGAGTTAGGGTTAAAACTTAAGGGGAGGGGGAGGGTTAGGTTGTGGGAAATGGACGGTTAGGGTGAGGAACTGGTTAAGGATAGGGGGCCTATAGGCCGGTGGCAAGCTTCGGCGGTGCAGTGATGGTGACTGTCGGCCCTTGTATCAGCATGGGCCCCGGTTCCGTTGCACCGGTTGGGAGGGGAGGGTATGCTCATTTTACCAAAAGGGCCTTCTTCAGCCCTTACGTCCTATGCAGACTTTTGCTCCAACCCCATTTTAAGTGAACACGGTGCAGAAAAAGTAGGCTGAATGGATCGTAAGCGCATCCACGCGAGGGGAGTGGCTACCGCGGCACACACAGGACTCGGGGCGCGATAGGGTAGAGATGTGGCTTTGGTTCTCCAGAGGTCTGTCTCCAGCCCAGAGACACAAAGGGCTCCATTTACTATTGCAATTTTCGGGTGATAATGGGTGTTTTAACACTAAAAAGCTCATTATCACCTGAAAATAAACATTTTAAAAGTTACTAAAGTGCATTCGCCATGGAAATCTGCTGTTTCCATGGCGATGCACAAACACTTCATAAGGCTTCGGCGGCCTGTTGATCTTAACGGGTGCCGAAGCAGTGTTACAAGTTACTATCCCTCATTGCCGAAATTCTGATTCGGCACCGAGGGAAAAATTGACGCCATCTGAGGGTGGCGTTAGTGACTTCATGCCAGCAAACTCCCCATATTCCCCCCTTTTCCTCCCACTAATAGCCGTTATTAAGGGGAGGAAAAGTGGGGTATGTGTGGGGAGACCGCTGGTATGAAGTAGGATGCGGTCATTAAAAAATAAAAAAAAAATAAAAAAAAAATTTTGTTTTTTTTTTTAAAACAAAAAAAATAAAAAAAAACATTAAAACATTGAAATAATATAAAAAATTACAAAACTCACCTGTCCGGGAGACGCGTCCGACTTAGAAGACTCCGGCCCTGATATGAAGACCCTGCGTATGCGCAGTGGGTTTTCATATTTGAGCTTGCGCAGGACTTCATTCGATATGAAGTGGCTTGCGATGCATGCAGAGCACATCGTGGGACTTCGAGGGACCTCGGCAGAAGGGTGAGTTTTAGCAAATTTTAAAGGGGAATCTGCCAGGCTCGCCATGAGCACAAGCAAGCCTGGAGCAGCATCGATCCCTGAAGAAAAAAAAAAAATAGTAAATAGAGCCCAATGTTTTTACTGATCAACCCATTTCAGGGCTAGCTGACCTTTAAATATCGAGTCTCTATCTTACGGGGAACACTTTTGAGAAAGGGCTGGAGCCTGAAACGCATTAAGAATAGTTTCCAGAGTTTCCACACTTCAAATCGGTCTCCCGCCAGCATCGTCACCAATGCTTTTGCCGAACACTTTACCATCTAGCTGGTCTGGACACTTTGCTACAGCCTCAGAGGAAGCAGTGGTTCATTTTCATTTCGATCTCCTCTGGGACTACTTCTTCGAATTTGTGAAGTGCCATTCACTGTGCCCTCCCGTCTTGCTTATTCACTATAGAGGCAGAAGTTGGGGGTTGAACACGTGGGTGGTCAAATTTTATACATTGTTGTCTTTTCATTGTTTTATTGTTCAGATTGAAACAGTAAAGTCTACATAATTATTTTTATGTTTCCTTTTTTCTTGATACCAACACGAAAGGTACCTAGGAGAAACATTTGTGGATACTGGGAATATT
>WWET01007335.1:17693-35842 GCA_011038615.1 Limnodynastes dumerilii
TGGAGCCACCAGGTGGGGATGGGGTAAAAGGGTAGCAGAGGGGGATAAGAGGGTACAAAGTGAGGGGGGAGTGGTGGAGGAGGGAACAACACTAGGATAGAGGGCCCTGCTCATGTGAGCTAACACACTAAGTGGGAGGGATGAAATTACGGAGACATAAGGACGGGGAAGGAAGTGGACTGGTGGTGTGAGTGGAGGAGAGGGATAAGGAAGCGAAAAAAAAAAAATAACACAAAGATAAATAATTAAAATGTTTTTTAAAAAAAAAGCCATTAGCTAGCTAGCGGGGAGCAGTCGGGGAATGCAGTGAGATGTCACCGTTAAGCAGAAAATAAACATTGATTGAAAACAAAAGTTCCGATTTTTATTATTATTTTTTTTGTACCCAGGTAAAGAAATGAACTGTCACGGACCATCGCAACAGCATGTTGAGGAGACGAAACATTCTCACCACACTGCTCATCGTCCTACCATGGGCACTGCTTCTGACACTGTGGCACCAGCACCCAACCAGCCGCTACCTCACCCTTTTAAAAAGTAAGAATTACAAAAAAAATTGCAATTCTTTATAGTCATAGAATAGTCATCCAGTCTGCTCTAGTACTGTAACAGACTTGGGTGGCATTAAAGTGTCAGTTCTGCTTTAAGCGTCGGCCATGCACTTTTCCCTTACCCGCTCCTTCGCTAGCATGCCTGTCAACACCCAAGTCAAACTTCCAATAGTTTAAAAGTTAAATAACCACTAAATTGGTGGAATGGTCAAGTCATTTTGATGGGCTCGTTGGATAAAGAGTTTTCTTATTAGATTTTTACAGTCCTCCCCATCCTGAAGTTTTCAGACCACAGTCACTTGTTGTTCCTCATGGTCAGGACTCTCCTGATTCATAGGTTGACTTTTTTAGACAACCCAGAGAGTAGGGCTCTTTGGGAGCACTTACCTGTAATAGGTTATGGGATATAATGGGATCTGTGTCACTTACACCAATCAGCACCTGGGGTGTGTGGCTTGGAAAGTGATGGAACAACCATGGGAGCAGTAATGGGGCCTGTAGAGGGACAGGCAAACCCTGCACCCATGGAACTCTAAGCTGTCAGAAGCTGGTAGGTTAAGACAGTGCTTGGCACCCAGTCCGGTATATATAAATAGTTACTTATACACTATAGAGGCCCATTTAGACCCTGAGGCTCTACCAATGTCCAGCCAAGCCAATGCCAGATAGCCACTTTATGGTTTATTATAATACAAATAAGTATTAAACTTTCAGTGTCACGTAAAGATCATTCTGTCCACAAATCACCACATACCATTTAGGCTATTATGAGGCATTGCCCAATAATATTGCAGAGATCATTTTCTAAACCTACTAGGAAATGCCAGCTAGTGCCTTATTGGTTGCTATTGGTATCCTCTCCACTTTTCTTATGAATTATCTTTAGTATAGTTATCAAAGGGCCAAAAGAAATATCAGATTCTGAAACTCAAGGAAGCAACAAGGAAATTATTTTTTGGGACCACGATATTTGAATAAAACCTATAAGTTATAAAACCGAATCACCCTTTGAAACCTCTTGTAGTCATTTTATACGTCTAATAGTTGCAAATGAATAAGATGGAGATTGTGATTGTCCTATTAAGGGTGTGTCCTGTAATATCAAAGGATCAAAGGGGTGTGTCCTGTAATATCAAAGGATCAAAGGGGTGTGTCCTGTAATATCAAAGGATCAAAGGGGTGTGTCATGTAAAAAGCTTTACCTATGGGTGTGTGTAGCGCTGCCAGGAAAACAGTTTATCAATAATAATGGCAGCATCAGTATTTACTGATTGTTATATTGTCAGTGAATAAATACTTTCAGGGGGTATATGGGGGTATGCCATACCGTCACTTTTCCCACTAATTTAATAGAAAGCCTATAAATCTTCTTTTACTTCTATTATTTCTTAATTTTCATACCGCCACTTCTAAATTTCCACTGCAACCACTGGTGGAGACTGTGAATAGGATCCGCTGACTTCTTTATAGAAGAGATAAAAGTAGGTGACACTGCAGCTGATTCACAAGAGACCAAAGTGTATTCTTCATTTCTGTCTTTATTATTGAAGTCATGTTGTCTTAGATAACGGTCAGTCTATGATTACATCTTGGCCTCCATGAAAATGGCCGCCTCCATAGACCTCAATGCAGGGAAATAGGAGACGATCCCTAAATTCTGTCCTCATACCACAATGACTTCTGGAATTGAATCAGCATCAGGGAGATTGCCAACACTTTAGGGAGCCAGGGAGATCATTAGCTCTTCAAGGTGTTTCCCTGATATTCAGGGAGTGTTGGCAAGCATGCCATATTTAAAGTCAATGGCATCATCCAAAATTGAGCGCTGTGTATTATTTGCACCAAAATGTGTTGCTCTGACGCGTTTTTACAGATCCATAAGTGAGCCAATAGTTTTCTACGATGAATCAGAACAGCGCTTCCCATTGCGGATTCTTCGTTTGCAGTATTACGGCCTTCTCCAAACCTGAAGTTAAAAAAAAATGGCTCTCTATATTTCTAGACCTGTTTGACCACACTAATTTCTGCCATTATTCATTGCTAACCAGCCGCTGATAATAACAACTTGCTGGACTCATTCCTCTGATTAAATGTAACGGTCATTGACCTTTTTATAGCCAGGAATAAAAATAGGCAGCCTATAATTCAGTAATTCCAATATAATCTTTACCTTGGACGCTCTAACCTTTAGGAATAGAATTATTATGTGTCAGGAATTTACAATGTCTTATTTCTAGAAATGATATTATTTTATCTACACGCTTAGATAAATGCTCACGGCCAATTAACTATTCACTGATTGTCCTTTTACGGCTCTCTTGGGATTTGTGCTTGGGAAGGAGGCTCGGGGGTGGGGTGTTATTTAACATGATTAATGCGATACCATGGCTGGTAATCTAAATTCCTCTATACACAGTGGATTTAGTCCTTATCCAGAGCTTCCAATCTATAAATAAAAAACAAGAAAAACAAAACTCCCAACATGTACAATTCAGAAAACTGGACAAGTAGGACCACCAACCCTGCCCAAATGCCATCCCAGACCCCACCAAACTACACTGTTGGCACGACGGCACAGAGCAAAATTAACACAGTACTAACTTTAAAAAAAACATCCGCGTCCGAGCTAGTTGGGACAAACTGAAAGGCGGACGAGACCGTGGGATGGTCACCAGAATGGCCGATGACCCAACTACGCATCCTCAGACACGGTGATGGTGAGGGGAGGGGACAAGGGGTACAGCTGCCTTGGCCTTGGGTCCCAATGTTTGGAAGGACCCTAGCGATCCACAGACCCTCCAACATGACCCATTCCATTAGGTACAATATACTCCTCTCCTGAGCTTCCAACTGTCACTCAACTGGTGAAATAACTTAACTGATATTTAAAAAACTATTTGTCTCTTCAACAATGGAGGTTACCATAGTAACTGACAGTTGGAAACTGAGGAGCAGAGTATGTTGTACCTAATGGAGTGGGTCATGTTGGAGGGTCTGAATCTATTACAGCACCCAGGTCCCGACAGCCTACAAGCTGTTGTGTGTACTACAGAGGCTCGATCAGCGTTTCCCTGGTGGCTTCATCAGAGTTCTGACTGTTGCTAGGCTGGTGGGACACTGCGGTCACTGATGAGCTCTGCAAGTCTAGAAGACAGGTGTCTAGGCTGTTGCTAGGCAGCCAGGAAGCTGTAGTCAATGTTTACACAAAGTAAGACTGCAGACATGAATGTTGCTGATGCCTATCACCCAGGACTTGGACCAATCAGGGTTGTCTGTCACCAGCTCTGATTGGCCACTTCTCTCTTTACATGTCTTTCA
This sequence comes from Limnodynastes dumerilii, assembly GCA_011038615.1. Lineage (NCBI taxonomy): Eukaryota > Metazoa > Chordata > Amphibia > Anura > Limnodynastidae > Limnodynastes > Limnodynastes dumerilii. The sequence continues at coordinate 21,563 of WWET01007335.1, forward strand.
GGGAAACATCTTCTTGCTTTTATCTAGGTTGTGATCTTGGTCTTGTATTTTAGCCACCCCCTTTGTTTTGTTTCACCAATTGAATTCACCAGGTCCAAAAATCTCTGTTGCCTCCAACATGACCCATTCCATTAGGTACTAAATACTCTGCTTCTCAGTTTTCAACTGTTAATTACTATGGTAACCACCTTTTTTGAAGAGTCAAATAGTTTTTTAAATATCAATTCATTCACTGAAACCAGGTGAGTGACAGTTGGAAGCTCAGGAGCGGATTCAATTGTACCTAATGGAATGGGTCATGTTGGAGGGTCTGCACCAATGCCCATCCCCTATCCCCCATCCAGATTTGTGTCCCACCTTCTTGGTATAGGGCCCAAGAAAATCTACTTCTGAAGTCAATATTTGCACCACAAAAGTACATGAGGTGTTAGGCCCTCAGTGATGTCACTGTGATGTCACTGTGATGTCACTGTGATGTCACTGTGATTTGCCAGACCCTCACCTATGGCCGACAAGGGACTTACGCAAGTCATTTGCATATTCCCCCTGTCTAGGAACATCTTCGTATGCTCGCACCAGATGTTTCCTGTGCGTAAGTACTAATGTACGTAACGAAAGACCTGATTCACAATTAAGAATTCTTATGATTTTAGGTGCGTATGTTTAAGAACGGATGCACTGCGCATGCATAGTAACTTTTATACGCTATTAGCGTTGGACTTAAGTTCGCAAATTCCGTGCTTATACACTACGAACTTAAGATCTCTTGGTTCGTAGTAACATACGCAAAAATGGGCGTTCCCTGCATAATGAACTCAGCAGATAGGAAGATTTGGGTGGAGAGAGGCATTTAAATGACCAAATGAAGGCGCGATTATGCAGTTACGTTCCTAAGTAGACGCCCTACACATTTAAATGCGAACCTACAGTTAAGGAGCCCTATGACACTCGTAAGTCACATAAGAACCTGAAAACCGGGGGGCGGCCGAGGAGTTTCATCGCTATTAGTTGCGTCTATTTAGAAACCTATCTCGTTCTTAAGTGTGAATCAGGTCCGAAGTTACGTACGTCAATACTTACGGGGAAGGGGCTTAACCTTCATTTATGATGGCTGTATTCCCTCCATATAGGCGGGGATAGCCATTTAAATGAGGGGTCGGGGATAGCCCCGATATGACCAGGTTTGCGGCCGTATAACCGCAGACATACGAGCGTATTCAGAGATCCGTTTTTTAAAGGTACGTAATTATACGCATGGCTGGAGCAAGGAAACACCCACCAACAACCCAAACACTCCCCTCTCTTGTGTGGTCGGTGACTTACGAGTCCCTAGATCACTCTGTTCTTTCCGTGTGGACTTATATGTGCTCCGTCCCTGCGATGCTTGATAACCGAGCCTCCATAAGTTCATTTCAATGCTTCTCCCCACCCACTTTTATGTAAATTTGTTCGTAGTCTAATATCCGTGTGCATGTCCCGAAGTGCGATTCACATGTACGTCCGTTAGGCACTTCCATGCGTATTGTAAACTATGTACGTAAAGTTACTACGCAAGCGCAGTTGATCTTATTCTAAAAATACGCACAGAAATTCCCTCAAAAACGGATCTCTGAATACAGCCCTTGGTCCTAAAATTAAGGTAGGAATCTGGACACGAAAGTTTTCCGACCAACAGTGCGCACTCCCCGTTACATGAGCGTAACTGCGGATCCCCGCACACACGTAAAGTGTGCAGGCGTCAGGATCTACCCCAACGTCATAGGTCCTGACAGTTTCCAAGTTCTCCGTTCTCGGTGGCGTGCTTAGAAGTCATTTTGAAGACATGTTTATTTTTCCCTTTTTTGCCGCTATTCATTTATAGGTTTTATCTGCTTTGCTGACTGACGACAGCTCACATTTGACAGTGGCAGATCTGTAACAGACAACTTGCTGCTGCAGATGGTATCTCACATAGAATACAAAGAATATTCATTCCTCTCTCCCTCACCGTACAATGTTTATATGCAGGTGATAAGGGAAAGTGTATTGGAATGTATAAACAACCCTTACCTGCTCTCCAGAGGTCAGCTAACATAGGCCCGGATTCACACCAGCTGACGTATTGCACATACGTCCTTATTTTACCGATAATAGCTACTACGCATGCGTAGTAATTACTTAACGTAATCTACGTATCGTTTTGTTACACAGATTGCGTAAATGCAGTTATCTGGTAGTGACCTCGGGCCTGATCCAGACCTACGCCGATGCGCTGTGCTTACTAAAGCACAGCGTATCGGTGTTCACTTACCCCGACACTCCCCCTGTGCGGGCGTACACCCGATCCAGGAAAGCCGATCTTACGCTTACGCCCGCCGTCCGAGCGACGGCAGGCGTTATTCAGGATCAGGCCCCTCATGACCACCAACCGTGTAACTGTCTATCCGGTGACCATCAGCGCACATGATATAAACTCTTGTTTCTCCTTTTTTTACAGAGGAAACAGGTGACAATTCTACGGTCAAACCTCTCCTCAACAACGTGACCCAGAGTAAAGATGACTCCCTCCAGTGTGTCCCCCAGCCAGCCACCCGGGAAACCCCCGTGGTCATCAGGTCTTACGTCTATTCGCGCCCTCCGCCTTGGAATGAAGACATTCCCATCATCTACGTGATCACGCCCACCTACACACGGCCAGTCCAGAAAGCAGAGCTTGTGCGACTGGCCAATACATTCCTCCACGTCGTCAATTTGCACTGGATCGTGGTGGAAGATAGTCCCAGGAAAACCAAACTGGTGGCCAATCTCCTGGAGAAAGCCGGACTCAACTTCACGCACCTGAATGTCGAGAGCCCTCATAACCTAAGGGCAGGGTCATCGAGGATGCCCAGCCATACCCCCCGTGGAACCGCGCAGAGAAATCTTGGCCTTCGGTGGCTCAGAGACAACATTAATGCTTCCAACCCTCCGGAAGGGGTAGTGTACTTTGCAGACGATGATAACACATACAGCCTGGAGCTCTTTGAAGAGGTAAGTCCGAAACCAAGGAGGAGTTATTGCCGTTGTTCTTCCTACTAATCAAGAACTTTCAAAATGGCAGACGCCCACGCTCACGGATCACACTGGCCCCTATCTAGAACCAAGCGCAAATGTTGGCGTATCCTGCGTAATGTACATAGGCGCAGTAATGGATAGTTTGTTATGTGTGTGGGTCTCCATTGCAAACAGCCCTATTTTGATAGTTCCGAACAGGCTGGGATATAGATTACTTATGCCTCAATGAGGCGTAGCATTTGATCCCCGGTGCACCAGACACAGTGCTCCAAAAGGTAAGTAATTATGCTATCCCCATCCCACTCTCTAACCCTAAGCCCCCTCCCGAAGCTTAACCCTATGGGCTCTATTTACTATCATTGGTGCATTGAGCTTTAATGATAGCCTCGCAGGTCCGTGGGGAGCATTTATTAATACTTACCCCTCTGGGGAAGTCCCACGATGGCCAGCGAGCCTTTCGCTGACATCGTTGGGATATGGAGTCCTGGTGCATGCGCAGTAGATGCCTTTTGGGACTTTAAAAATTTCAAGTCTCAAAAGGCAAAATCACTGCGCATGCTCCGGGATCAGAGCCGGTCACGCACCCGGTATTTTTTTAAGTTTAATAGGTTTATTATATAAAATTTTATTAAAATTAGTTAATTTTTTTTTTTTAACTTAGATTTTAATGTTTTTTGTTTTTTTTGTGAACTGGATTCCAGCGGTCTCCCGACATGTACCCCCCCCCTCTTCCTCCCCCTAATAACAGCTATTAGTGGGAGGAAAAGGGGTTTACATGGGGAGACCCACTGGAATACTTACCCTAACACCATCTAAGGCCAAACTGTCGGCACAGTTTGTTAAAATCCCGCATTCATTAGAGCGGGCTGGCGATCGGTTCCCATGGCGATGATAGCTTTGTAAATATGGACTAATTCGTTTTCATATGATAAAGCCCGTTTTCACATGACAATGGGCTTTATCATATGAAAATGATCTTAGTAAATAGAGCCCTAAGTCCCCCCCAGCAGCCTAACACTAAATTTCCACCCCCCAGCATCCTAAACCTAGTCCCCAGAGATGGTTACTCACCTCCCCAGTGGTCCGGCGACGGTGCTTCCAAAAGTGAATGGGTGAGTATGCAAAATAAAGACAGCCGAAAAGCAACTTTTGGCTGTTTCTATGTCGTAAAGACAGCCATCTCAGCGGGAATCGCAACAGTTTATTGCGCTCAATCCACATGCACATGTAAACGGGACATCTGGATGGGATGTCAATAACCGTAATAAAGTCTTGGTCATGCTCCTTACTGGACACTGACTTCGTCTCTCCTTCTACACACCTCTCAGAGCGTAAGCCCCGGACGCCAGGGTTATGACCTGAATGGGACGTCCCTACGCTCTCTTCAGTCCTGAGCATGCACAGTGGCTCAGATCTGGATTGGGGCCAGTATGTGCAATGTGCTGTGGTTGTTACGGTAGTCCGGAATCATAACATACCCTCCAACATGACCCATTCCATTAGGTACAAAATACTCTGCTCCTCGGTTTCCAACTGTCAGTTACTATGGTAACCTCCTTTGTTGGAGAGACAAATCGTTTTTTTTAAATATCAGTTAAGTCATTTAAACCAGGTGAGTGACAGTTGGAAGCTCAGGAGCGGAGTATATTGTACCTAATGGAATGGATCATGTTGGAATGGAATGGTACATACCAGTACTGTCTGCATAGTTTGGCACAGAGGGTTAGTGCGTTTATACATTGAGTTCTCTTTAAAGCTCCGTTTTTGGCCTTCAGCCTTTATAAATATCCTAATTTACCCTTGTAATTGGCTTTTACGTAACTCTCCTAATCACCTTTAATGTTGAGCTTTCTATTTTATGTCCATTGAAAAATCAATGTGTTTTTGCTCTTTAATTAAATTGTGATTTAACCATGGATTTTAATAGGCAATAGACCTCCTTTTGTAGCAGTAGTCATTGCACTTTAGTGAACGACCTGCCACTAAGTCATTACTCACTGTGTTGACCTTCTGAGAGCACCCAGGCATGAAGAAAAAAAAACCATAAATACAGCTATTTTGCATTGTTTCAATGCCAGCAAAGCAGTAGAAAATGCTGTGTTGCAATGCAGAGGTCAGATGGGGGAAAGAGGACATTTAAAATGCAACTTCATTAGAATTAGTAATGTCCAAGATCACTCTTAGAGAGCACAGTGAAAATATAACAATATATATAACAATCTGTAGAACTATTATCAATATTATTACTGTTATTCTGTGTTGTTTTTAATTAAGTATGTGCCACAAAGGGTTTACAGCCCTGTGCAGAGTACACACAGTAATATATTGACACATAGCAATATAAAATTTCATGACTCTCAGAGTTCGCCTGGTTATATCCCTTCTATCATATCCCCCTCTCCCTCCTGTACCTGGTTATATCCCTTCTATCATATCCCTCTCTCCCTCCTGTACCTGGTTATATCCCTTCTATCATATACCCCTCTCCCTCCTGTACCTGGTTATATCGCCCTGTGCAGACACAGTAATATATTGACACATAGCAATATAAAATTTCATGACTCTCAGAGTTCCCCTGGTTATATCCCTTCTATCATATCCCCCTCTCCCTCCTGTACCTGGTTATATCATATCCTATCATATCCCCCTCTCCCTGGTTATATCCCTTCTATCATATCCCCCTCTCCCTGGTTATATCCCTTCTATCATATCCCCCTCTCCCTGGTTATATCCCTTCTATCATATCCCCCTCTCCCTGGTTATATCCCTTCTATCATATCCCCCTCTCCCTGGTTATATCCCTTCTATCATATCCCCCTCTCCCTCCTGTACCTGGTTATATCCTTCTATTATATCCCCCTCTCCCTCCTGTACCTGGTTATATCCCTTCTATCATATCCCCCTCTCCCTGGTTATATCCCTTCTATCATATCCCCCTCTCCCTGGTTATATCCCTTCTATCATATCCCCCTCTCCCTGGTTATATCCCTTCTATCATATCCCCCTCTCCCTGGTTATATCCCTTCTATCATATCCCCCTCTCCCTGGTTATATCCCTTCTATCATATCCCCCTCTCCCTGGTTATATCCCTTCTATCATATCCCCCTCTCCCTCCTGTACCTGGTTATATCCTTCTATTATATCCCCCTCTCCCTCCTGTACCTGGTTATATCCCTTCTATCATATCCCCCTCTCCCTGGTTATATCCCTTCTATCATATCCCCCTCTCCCTGGTTATATCCCTTCTATCATATCCCCCTCTCCCTGGTTATATCCCTTCTATCATATCCCCCTCTCCCTGGTTATATCCCTTCTATCATATCCCCCTCTCCCTGGTTATATCCCTTCTATCATATCCCCCTCTCCCTGGTTATATCCCTTCTATCATATCCCCCTCTCCCTCCTGTACCTGGTTATATCCTTCTATTATATCCCCCTCTCCCTCCTGTACCTGGTTATATCCCTTCTATCATATCCCCCTCTCCCTGGTTATATCCCTTCTATCATATCCCCCTCTCCCTGGTTATATCCCTTCTATCATATCCCCCTCTCCCTGGTTATATCCCTTCTATCATATCCCCCTCTCCCTGGTTATATCCCTTCTATCATATCCCCCTCTCCCTGGTTATATCCCTTCTATCATATCCCCCTCTCCCTGGTTATATCCCTTCTATCATATCCCCCTCTCCCTCCTGTACCTGGTTATATCCTTCTATTATATCCCCCTCTCCCTCCTGTACCTGGTTATATCCCTTCTATCATATCCCCCTCTCCCTGGTTATATCCCTTCTATCATATCCCCCTCTCCCTGGTTATATCCCTTCTATCATATCCCCCTCTCCCTGGTTATATCCCTTCTATCATATCCCCCTCTCCCTGGTTATATCCCTTCTATCATATCCCCCTCTCCCTGGTTATATCCCTTCTATCATATCCCCCTCTCCCTGGTTATATCCCTTCTATCATATCCCCCTCTCCCTCCTGTACCTGGTTATATCCTTCTATTATATCCCCCTCTCCCTCCTGTACCTGGTTATATCCCTTCTATCATATCCCCCTCTCCCTGGTTATATCCCTTCTATCATATCCCCCTCTCCCTGGTTATATCCCTTCTATCATATCCCCCTCTCCCTGGTTATATCCCTTCTATCATATCCCCCTCTCCCTGGTTATATCCCTTCTATCATATCCCCCTCTCCCTGGTTATATCCCTTCTATCATATCCCCCTCTCCCTGGTTATATCCCTTCTATCATATCCCCCTCTCCCTCCTGTACCTGGTTATATCCTTCTATTATATCCCCCTCTCCCTCCTGTACCTGGTTATATCCCTTCTATCATATCCCCCTCTCCCTGGTTATATCCCTTCTATCATATCCCCCTCTCCCTGGTTATATCCCTTCTATCATATCCCCCTCTCCCTGGTTATATCCCTTCTATCATATCCCCCTCTCCCTGGTTATATCCCTTCTATCATATCCCCCTCTCCCTGGTTATATCCCTTCTATCATATCCCCCTCTCCCTGGTTATATCCCTTCTATCATATCCCCCTCTCCCTCCTGTACCTGGTTATATCCTTCTATTATATCCCCCTCTCCCTCCTGTACCTGGTTATATCCCTTCTATCATATCCCCCTCTCCCTGGTTATATCCCTTCTATCATATCCCCCTCCCCCTCCTGTCCCTGGTTATATCACTTCTATCATATCCCCCTCTCCCTCCTGTCCCTGGTTATATCTCTTCTATCATATCCCCCTCCCCCTCTTGTGCCTGGTTATATCCCTTCTATCATATCCCCCTCCCCCTCCTATACCTGGCTATATCCCTTCTATCATATCTCCCTCTCCCTCCTGTACCTGGCTATATATCTCCGTCGGGATGGTAACTGTCTGACATTCGTCCAGGTCCTGTTAAAGACAAATACCCAAAGACAAGACTTAGAATTAGGATTTGTAAAAAAAAAAAAGTGATTGTTATTTTTCAGCTTTCAGTGCTCCAAAATAATGTTATAATTAGGTGTTGGAGTATAATCAGCAACACAAATAACTAAGAATCTGCTTACGACCTGATACATTTCTTCATCGCAGTGACCAGGATAAACCTGGTGGAATACTGGATACACAACAAAGCGACACAATGATTAATATCTCTCATTAACATATCACGTATCTTGTGTTCTAGCGCCGTGTAATCTACCCAGTGACAACTACTTAAAAGTAGGGCACTTTATCACCGCCATCCACCGAAGGATGCGCAGTTTCCCTATTAAATAAATAAGCTGTGACGCCACATTGATTTACAGTCAAGCAGTTGTAGTTAATGTGATTTCTCACAGAGCAACAGAGTGTTTAAGGTGATGAGTTTGCTGTTTACAGAAAAGGCAGCCAGTTGGCCTACTGATAGCAGGTGTGGACAGGGCCACGAGTCCCAGGAAATCCTAGCATTTGCTGATTATCTTATAGCCTAGAATATACGCACTTAGTACCGGATTCACACTTAAATAAGTGTGGAATCTACGTGCGCAATTTTGCGATTGTGCATGCCCAGAACCCAAATATACGCTGAATCCTGTCGTACCACATGAAAGTCCATGCGTTCATACACACCACACACAGCCAGCAACTGCTGCGTCATTTGAATCAATGCACATGTGCCTTTAATTAACACACATAAGGCTCCTACCTATAGCTATGGTTTTGTACTATTTAATAAAATACTTTTAACAGTGTCAAGGTAGCCTTTTGTTTCAATTATTTGTTTATTTTCAGTATAGGAATATTGGTCCGGATTCATAGTCACGTAGTTTTCGTCTTACGTCCTTTGTTTTAAGAATTGAGCTACTGCTTATTTACACCATTTCTGTACGTAGATTGCGTAAGCGCGGTCTACGTCCAGAAATGAAAACTACGTAACTGTGAATCCAGACCAATGTTACATTTTATTTTATTTTTTGTTTCAAATGTTCAACTTATTTATACCAGTGTTTATCATTTCTGTTGTTTGTCAATTTATGCTACATTTGTAAGAATTTTTTTTTTAAAAACATTGGGGTAGATCCATAACTACGTTTGCCGTACGTTTATTCGCGTAGCGTATTTTCGCATGCGTATATTCTATACACTCCCCTCGGCACACCCCTTGAACGTACATATTTTGACCAAGATACGCTTTTCAAACCCTACCTTAACTTTGGCAACGTAACCGCAGTGATCCGCAAACGTACTTATGGAAAACACGTATTTACGCAGCTAAGCAGGCCCATACTGTACACTTTAAATACAACCCCCGCCTACTTAATGTATTTCAGACGTATTTTGGTCTCGTGTAAAATGGGCACGCCCACACGTAAGTATTGACGTGACACATATGTGAATGGCCCATACGTTCACAATTACGCTACGTTACTGAGCGTATTTTCTATGGTGCACATGTGCAGTACTTACCAAAAGGCGATTTTACGTCTCCGCCAACGTCTCTGGCGCATTTTATTGAAAATTTTAAAAACAATCATGCCCATTTTTCCATGTATCTCCTGCCCCTCTTTTTTTAGGGTTGCTCATGGAACAGTTAGTTAGAGTTGTCTAATAATTTTACTTCTTCAAAGAATTAATGGATAGTCCAAAAATACAAAGGCATGAAAGTTACTAAATTTACTAGAGTAAAACAGCAATGTCTGCGTTGCTAAACGTTTGGCTAAATCTCTATTAAAAGTAAGTCCCCAAATTCACGCACGATTCAAGGGCCATGTCCAGGTACATTCCTTTTTATTATGCACGGCATACTTACACACAGAAAAACACGAACGAGTGTGTGGCCGTGGTTAGCTGCAGCCGCTGCTATCCTTGAATCGCACTTACGTATAATTGCAATGCGCATTTTTAGCCAAGAACGCCATTTCTATCCTAAGTGTGAATCAGGGCCTTTGATATCTTCAACGGCGTTCAGTCGATCATCATTTTATGGCGTAGTTTCCAATTTTTTTATTTCTTCCTTCGGGGTGATCTCGGAGGGGAAAAAGAGACGGTAGTATGGGGGATGGGGCTTGAGGATTGCCTGTTCCGTGAGCAGGGCCGCCATCGAGGAAAGGGGGGGACTGATGGAACAGGAGTCCCGGGTCCGGAGAGACAGAGAGGGGCTGCCGATACTCACAAGGTGATAGGAGACAGATGAGTCCCTGTCACCAGTCTCCTATTGCTGATACTACTGCTGGAGAGCTGTACTAGGCTGTGGGCCGATGCTCGGGGAGGGAGGACAAGCCTTGCCTGCGCATCGGACCGCTGTGAATTGTTCCTGCAGGTCCGTGGCCTTCAACCTATATCTGACATCGTGAGGTGTGACATCACATAGGGGTAGGATATAGTGAGGATGCATATTGCCATAGATTAGCGCAGATTCCCACGCATGCGCAGTGGGAATAAATTATGGCAATCCAATGGAGAAGCACAAAGGGGCAGAACCAGATCTACGGCCGCCGCACTAATTACGGCGGCCGTATGCGTAAGAACGGCAGAAATGGCGTTCTGCACATGCACCGGGCTGTAGTTAAGGAAGCTGGGTGGGGGAGGGAGGGTAATTAGCAGGGGAGGGCTGGGTTAGGGAGATTACGCTCCTGTGTGAGCGTAGTTACACAGTTACGCCGTCTGAAGTTAGGGTAGCCTTCAGCCGGCGTAACTGTGTGTAACTACGCTCACACAGGGGGAATGCACCAGAGATACGCTGGCCGTAGCTTTGGATCAAGCCCAAAGAGAGTAAAAAACATGCTCTCAACTACGTGTAGTGAATATTTTACGCCATCTGCGTAGTGTTTCGTTATGTAGGTTGTATACGTACGGTCTTTTAAGATCGCATGTACACAATTTACATAACAAAATGCTACGTAGATAGCGTAAGATATTTACTACACGTGCACATTAGCGCAGCACTTAGAAATTGGCACGCAGCTTGAAAAACACGTAGTGGAGAATCCGATCCCATAAGTTTTATATTCACCCTTTAATGTTAAACTTGAGTAATCTCCAACTGAATTATTTATGCTTCCAAAATGATGTCCATATGTCACGACCCTGACCTCACCTGAGGCTTTCGTGACTTATCTGGGACACAAGGGGTTAATCACAACAGCCACTTGGTCTGTTCTATAATGACTAATGCCCCTTCTCCCAACCCAAATGTGACTTATTACTAATGAGCTGCCACCACCAAGGCTATTCCCAGGAGGTCTTAGGTTCTCCTTTACACCAATCTAACACACTTATGCTTTATCAGAATTATCTTCAACTCAGAATAACCCCCTTCTGTTACCATTAAGTAGTGTTTAATAACCAAGCTGGTCTGACACGTGAATCCGTAAGAACAGAGAGACATTAACTTATTAATTAATACTTAATATGATAAGAAGCACAAAGCTTGTTTACAAAAGAATAACAAAATGGATATACAACATGATAAACAGTTTCTTATTGAATAAAAAGGGTAAAATACAGAAAGCATTTACGCAAAGAACCTTCCGGTTCGGGAGAAACCAGAAATAATGCACACCTCTTTCGTTATGAAAGTCCCATGAAATGTACCAAATTAAATATCTGGGCTACACTTTTTAAAGGCAAAACTGCTCCTCTCCAACAGCTCCCACCTTTGTGACAAGTGACAGGTTTGTTTCTGGAGAGACTCTTCCTCAGAGATCTGGCTTTTACGCCCCCCTCCACCCCCTATATCCTGATCCATTTACAATAGGAGCCATAATCTGGCAGCAACCATAACCTCCACTACTTTCAAGCTAGTGCCATAAAACAAAACAGATCCTGGCCAAATGAAGTTCATTCCGTAATCAGATATTAATTTATGCACAAGATATTTGACTATATCCTGGCACCATATAAGACTATTGTAAAAATCAATCACATAAAATGTTCAATTGTTGTAGAAGTCTTCCTGAAATCCCACACAATTTCCTATTGGCTACCAATGCACCTATAAGATATGCAGCAGACAATTTTCTATATTCAGAATTATATCATTATTATGAATTTACTAATAGGGAGATAACTGATCATGTAATAATGAGATGTTGATGGATTGCCTATAATATGTCATTATGTCTTCCACAGATGCGATACACCAGAACAGTATCCGTGTGGCCTGTGGCCTTTGTTGGGGGGCTGAGGTACGAATCCCCAAAACTCAGCACAATGGGCAAAGTGGTTGGTTGGAAGACCGTCTTTGACCCCAACCGGCCTTTCGCCATTGACATGGCCGGTTTCGCTATTAGCCTTCGGTTAATCCTGGAAAGGTCTCACGCCAACTTCAAGCTGGAAGGGGTCAAAGGGGGCTATCAAGAGACGAGTCTACTGAAAGACCTTGTTACTATGGACGGGCTGGAAGCCAAAGCCGCCAACTGCACTAAGGTTAGCGTGGAAGGAACCATATTGAATATGTAACTGATGCCTATTCACAATGGAAACCGCCATTTTGTATTACCGCGCAAATATCAGTGAATTTTATACTGAATGAAAGGAGTCACGTTGTAGGTTATATTGAACTTATTCACATTCAGTCTCAGGTAAACATATGGAAAAGGGCATTATGGTGGCTGTTGAAATTTCCAAATGGTAATCAGTTCACATCTACCACAGTCATTTGCGGAAGTATAAAATTAATATACCCCTCTGTATCATCTTAAGAATTAGGCAACCTGGCTTCCTAGATTGTGAATTGGATATGCCTCATATATAATATAATACATTACCAGTCAAAAGTTTGGACACACCTTCTCATTCGATGGTTTTTGTTTATTTAAATTATTTTCTACATTGTAGATTAATAAAAAAACTATGAAAGAACACATATGGAATTATGTTGTCAACAAAAAAGTGTTTAACAAATCAAAATATGTTTTATATTTTAGATTCTTCAAAGTAGCCCCCTTTTGCTTTGATGACAGCTTTTGCACACTCTTGGCATTCTCATCTCGTCAGCTGTATGAGGTCGTCTCCTAGAATGGTTTTCCAACAGTTTTGAAGGAGTTCCCAGAGGTGCTGAGTACTTGTTAGCTGTGTTTCCTTCACTCTACGGTCCAACTCATCCCAAACCATCTCAATTGGGTTTAGGTCAGGTCATGTGACGCAGCACTCCATCACTTTCCTTCTTGGTCAAGTAGCCCTTACATAGCCTGGAGGTGTGGTTGGGATCATTGTCTTGTTGAAAAACAAATGATGGTCTCAGTAAGCACAAACCAGATGGAATGGCATGGCGGAATGGAATGCTGTGGTAGCCATACTGGTTAAGTGTTCCTTGAATTTTGAATAAATTACCAACAGTGTCACTAGCAAAGCACCCTCACACCATCACACCTCCTCCTCCATGCTTCACATTGGGAACCACACATATAGAAACCATCCACTCACCTTCTCTGCATCTCACAAAGACACGGCGTTTGGAACCAAAAATCTCAAATTTGAACTCATCAGACCATAGTACAGATTTCCACCGGTCTAATGCCCTTCCTTGTATTTCTTGCCCCAAGCAATTCTCTTCTTGTTGTTCATCCTCAATAGTGGCTTCTTCGCAGCAATTCTCCCATGAAGGCCTGATTCACGCCGTCTCCTCTGAACACTTGATGTTGAGATTTGTCTGCTACTTGAACTCTGTGAAGACTTTATGTGGGCTCTAATCTGAGGTGCTGTTAATTACCGGTTTCTGAGGCTGGTAGCTCTAATGAACTGATCCTCTGCAGCAGAGGTGAATCTTGGTCTTCCTTTCCTGGGGCGGTCCTCATGAGAGCCAGTTTCATCATAGCGTTTGATGGTTTTTGCAACTGCACTTGAGGATACATTCAAAGTGATTGAAATTTTCCGTATCGACTGACCTTCATGTCTTAAAGTAATGATGGACAGTCGTTTCTCTGTACTGAGTTGAGTGGTTCATGTCATAATATGGAATACAACAGTAGTCAAACATTGGTGTCCACTGTGTACTAACCCTACCTCTGCACAACACAACTGATGGTCTTAAACACATTAAGAAGGCAAGTAATGCCACAGATTGACTCTTGACAAGGCACACCTGTTACTTCAACACCAGAGACTACCTTATGAAGATGATTGAGAGAATGCCAAGAGTTTGCAAAGCCGTCATCAAATAAAAAGGGGGTTACTTTTTTGTTGACATAATTCCATATGTGTTCTTTCATAGTTTTGATGTCTGCGGTATTAATCTACAATGTACAAAATAAGTTAAATAAACAAAAA
>WWET01007336.1:0-19399 GCA_011038615.1 Limnodynastes dumerilii
GAGCGGGAGAGCCTGTGACTGTTGTATACTATGCTTAGTAGAGGGTCATGTGATGGAATTGTTCATGAGACTGAAGTCAATAGTTCTTGAAAATTCTTAGTCCCTCGTGGACTTAGGTTAAACATTGACATTGTCTAAGATAGATAGAGTGATCCCACAACCTTATGATGCCATTTCATCCCACCTCAGATCTCTCTCCTCTGGCATCTTCTCTTTATAATTCAAGTATACTCTCATCTTGCTAATCCTTAAAACACCTGACCTCAATCCTACCATCCTGTCCAGCTTCTAAGCCATCTCTTTAAAGACCATATGTACGCAATCTATGTAACAAAATGCTATGTAATGCAAACAGGTGCATGAAAGGCCGGGGGTAATCTGCTAGCAACAGAAACACAGGATAGAGAATGTCCAGCAACACTGCCATTACCAGTAACACACTATACCATTCTATCTGTAACATACACACAGGATAGAGAATGTCCCACAACACTGCCATTACCCAGTAAGAGACTATCCCATTCTATCTGTAACATAAAACGCAGAAATATCCGTTACACACATTTGCAAATATATGACAAGCCATCGGTTAGTGTTGCTGGATATGCTAGAATCCAGGAGGCATCATGACATTATGGGAACTGGATGCATTTTACATGATGAATTATAGGCTTTGGAACATCCTTCTTCCTGTGTCATGAAACTACCAGCTTGCTACCTGAGCATATGCCTGCTATAGACTTTCTGTGTTTTGTGTTAGAGAGATAGGACCTAATTCAGAGACTGAAAATAAGTGAGGAAAGTTACTCCAGGGCAAAACCATGTTGATTTCAGGGGGAGTCAAATTAATTGTATTCTATGCATCCAAAGATATTATATTTTTTTTTTGCTTACTGCACACAGATATTGACCAGCTTTACTTTTACACTGCTTATTAGACGGGCTGGGAAACATCAATACAATTACTCTAATACTGTTTGCAATGGATTATATTTGACTCCCCTGAAATCAACATGGTTTTGTCCAGGAGTAACTTTCTTCTCTTATTTTCAGTCTCTGAATCAGGTCCATAATGGAGAATGAACAGTGAGTAGTAGCATGTTTTCCCATTGTTTCTGTGTAAATTACCCCGGCATTGTTTAATGGCCTATACATTTATTTGAGCAACCACCATTTTGTTTATACATTGTTTAGAAAATGTCTGAATCCAGCAGCTGCTAAGGGGTGTTGGCTACAGAACATCTATTGGAGGTACAGTTTTGCCCAGTTAATATTTTCCCAAAAACAGGAAACAGTCTGCCGTACATGGCATAAAATAGCATGCATAGGTCCACCTGCTGGGAAAACTGGAATGGTGCTTTAGAAATGATTAAAATTTTGTTTACATATCATTTAGCGTCTACCAGCTTCCTGCAGAGATCAGAAAATGGAGATAGACTGCATATACGCAATCTTCGTAGCGAAACGGTAGGTAGATTACGTAAAATAGTTACTACGCATGCGCAGTAGCAGCTATCGGTAAAATAAGGACATGAGCAATACGCATGTAACATGTGCATCCGGGCCAATGTCACCCATTCAATGTCCTATAGAGAGAGTGTATGACTTATCCTGTGAATTGAATAGGTGACATAAGCTCCATTGTCTGATCTCTATAGAAATCCAGCAGCAGCTAAATAGTAAATAAGTAAAGTTTTAATGATTTACTAATGGGCTACAATCTAACTTTCCCATCATTTCATGAAAGAAGCATAATGATAGGGAAAGCTATGTCTGGGTCCAACTGTAATAGAGTATATAGACCCTCCAACATGACCCATTCCACCAGGTACACAGTACTCCGCTCCTGAGATTCCAACTGTCAGTCACCTGGAATTAATGATTTAACTGATGTTAACACAGGTGGTTACTATAGTAACTGACAATTGGAACCTTGCGGACATGGGTCATGTTGGAAGGTTTGGGAGCTGGAGTCATCTATGATCCAATATAGCACTCTCATTATACAGAGTTAAGTCCTTTAGCAGAAAAACCTTGAAAGTCACAGTTAGCTTATCATATTTTTACAGGCGCATAAGTAATACTGTGTTACTTAATGTGTTTCAAATAAAATAACAGGTTAGATACTTGGTAATAAGCTGTGTACTGGGGTATATTTTCCTTTGTGAGTATACATTTATCTCAGATTCTCTTGACCACCTAAAGACACTACACACCATTCATTCTACATCATTTTCCACTATTTCTGTTATAAACAGGATGGATTTATCACAATCCAGAGGTTTCTACTATAAGAACCAGACACATTTTACATTCTGAATTAAATAATCTGTAAGTTATGTTATAGATAAACAGGCAGGTTGGTTAATAATTAGTGTACTGTGGTTTATTTTCCTTTGTGACTATACCGTTGGGCTCAGAAAAACCTTTATTGGCCATAATTTTGATTTCATGACATAGTAGTAAAGAGATTGCAGCCCATTAGTAAACCATTAAAGGTTTGTTTATTTACCAATTAGCAGCTGCTGGCTCAGGTATTTAAGCTGACATCACCCATTCAATTCACGGAATGAGTCATACACTCTGTCTGTTGGTCAATGAATGGGTGACATCAGCTCCATTGTCTGAACTCGGCAGGATGCCAGTAACTCCTAAATGATATAAACAAATTTTTAATGATTTCTAAAGCCCTATTCAATTTTCCCCAGCAGGAGGGTCTGCCATGCACGCAATTTCCCACCATGTATCGCTGAATTTTCCCTGCTTTGGAAAAGGTCTAAATGAGCATCTCTGTACAATAAGCTTAGATTCTCTTAACCACTTAAAGACAGTACACCCCATTCATTCTACATCAGGCATGGCCAACCTATGGTTCTCCAGGTGTTCTAAAACTATGAGTCCCAGCAAGATTTGTCAGGTATCAGCTATGCCGGTGAAATTAAAGGCATTACCCGTTGATATAATTATTTCAACCTTTCTAGCATCGGGGATCTGATGAGAACTTATAAAGCGTTCAGGCATAGTGAAATTTATATGGTCTCTAGACGTTCTGTTACAACTGCAGTGTTATTATGCATTGAGTCTACTTATTATATATGTCTTTTCTCATATATGAATTACAATTGTGTTCTAAAGGGTAAAATTGTTCTTAATATTAAATAAAAGCAATATTTTAAATACCATTTAACAGTGCCGTTCTCTGTGGGTTATTACAGCCAACACAATCAAGTTTATAGATCTTTAAGTGCTGTATCTTTTTTATATATTAAATTTATAATGGCCTTTTTTAATAAAAATTTTACAAGAAACAAAAAAAATTCCTAATCCATTGTCCAACCATTGGTTGTTGGGCTCCGGTCCGAATGGCCCATTTTCAAATCGCCCATTCCCACCCAGTCAGTTGCAAACTGGCTGGGATCTCGATGAGGCATAGCAATCGATCCACGTAGCTCCGAAAGCTTTATTCAACTAAATAGTAAGCAAAAATAGTCCCTTCCCTAATTTTAACCCTAACCCTTCCCTCTTTCTACCCTAACCCTACCCCTCCCTCCCCTGCAGCCTGATCCTAACCTTACCTCCCTGCAGCCTGACCCTAACCCTCCATCTCCCACAGCCTGACCCTAACATTCCCTGCCCTGTAGCCTGACCCTAACCCTATCCCTCCTTTCCTAGCAGCCTGACCAGTTCTGACCCAGAACATTGGCGCACATGGCAGCATATAGCCCAGTAATAGCCCTTGTAATATATAGTACAATTTTTAAGAGATTTAATTTTCTTATTTTCTAAAAGAAGCCAAATTAAATGTTTAACCCTGCGATGCTCAAGATCCAATGTTTCCTCACTGTCTCTATGATTCTAACTCGCTGTTTTCCATGAATTCACAGATTATTTATTTTTATGTGACACTGTGTGCCTCTGCCAACTGCTCACACTGGTTTTTGGTTCCCTCCGTGTCTTGCATTCAGCTAAGAGACTGACACAACACACATTATCCCACTAAGATTAAGAGACTGACACAAAACACACTAACACGCTAAGAGTAATAAATAGACTGACACAATACACACTAACACGCTAAGAGTAATAAATAGGCTGACACAATACAAACTAACACGCTAAGAGTAATAAATAGACTGACACAATACACACTAACACGCTAAGAGTAATAAATAGACTGACACAATACAAACTAACACGCTAAGAGTAATAAATAGACTAACACAATACACACTAACACGCTAAGAGTAAGAGACTGACACAATGCACACTAACCCGCTAAGAGTAAGAGACTGACACAATTGACACTAACACACTAAAAGTAAGACTGACACAATACACACTAACCACTAAGAGTAAGAGACTGAAACAATATACAATAACCCACTAAGAGTAATAGACTGACACAATACACACTAACCCACTAAGAGTAACAGACTGACACAATACACACTAACCCACTAAGAGACTGACACAATGCACACTAACCCACTAACAGTAAGAGACTGACACAATCCACACTAACCCACTAAAAGTAATAGACTGACACAATACACACCAACCCACTAAGAGTGAAAGAATGACACAATACACACTAACCCACTAAGAGTAAGAGACTGACACAATCCATACTAATATTGTATAAAAAAGAAAGAAATAGAGACGCATATAATTAGGTGCACAAATGTCCCATACAATTTTTCATTTCAAAAGACAACTTCTTTATTATTACAATTTAAGCGAAAATAGTTTTTTTAAAACCAAGTAGCTACAATTCATACACATTAGTGTCAATAAAAAATCCAATGCTCAGCCTCCCCTTAGTAGTTATGCAATCAATTTACTGCTAGATATTTAGTAGCAATTTAGTCTTAGCTCATAAATCATTGCAAATGGAAACATTCATCACTCATTACTGTAAGTAAGTATATAATTGTTGCAATGATTCATTGGTCTCTCACCAGTCCCATAAACAGCATACAGAAAATGTCCATATTGCTTTTCAAGATTTCAAAGTTTCAGACCACCCAGATAGCCCTGCTCTACAAATAAAACAAAATGGCAAAAGAAAACAAAAACCGCCTCACGGCGGCACTTCACTCCGCAGAGCACCTATATTACCCTCGTGGTCATGCGTTTTCTGCCTGGGACTTTAGCAGGAGCTGACCAAATCATAAGAGCCAAATTCAACGTTGCAGGAGGGGATGGATCGCATCTCAGAGAGCATGACGCGCGTTTCGCTGTGAGGCTTTGTCAAAGGCTTGTGTGATCCATGTGTGACAATCCATACTAACCCACTAAAAGTAATAAACTGACACAATACACACTAACCCACTAAGAGTGAAAGAATGACACAATACACACTAACCACTAAGTGTAAGAGACTGACAAAATACACACTAACCAACTAAGAGTAAGACACAGATACAATACACACTAACCCACAAATAGTAAGAGACTGACACAATATACACTAACCACTAAGAGAAAGAGACTGACACAATACACATTAACCCACTAAGAGTAAAAGACTGAAACAATACACACTAACCCACTAAAAGTGAAAGAATGACACAATACACACTAACCACTAAGTGTAAGAGACTGACACAATACACACTAACCAACTAAGAGTAAGACACAGATACAATACACACTAACCCACAAATAGTAAGAGACTGACACAATATACACTAACCACTAAGAGAAAGAGACTGACACAATACACATTAACCCACTAAGAGTAAAAGACTGAGACAATACACACTAACCCACTAAGAGTGAAAGAATGACACAATACACACTAACCCACTAAGAGTGAAAGAATGACACAATACACACTAACCCACTAAGAGTGAAAGAATGACACAATACACACTAACCCACTAAGAGTGAAAGAATGACACAATACACACTAACCCACTAAGAGTGAAAGAATGACACAATACACACTAACCCACTAAGAGTGAAAGAATGACACAATACACACTAACCCACTAAGAGTGAAAGAATGACACAATACACACTAACCCACTAAGAGTGAAAGAATGACACAATACACACTAACCCACTAAGAGTGAAAGAATGACACAATACACACTAACCCACTAAGAGTGAAAGAATGACACAATACACACTAACCCACTAAGAGTGAAAGAATGACACAATACACACTAACCCACTAAGAGTGAAAGAATGACACAATACACACTAACCCACTAAGAGTGAAAGAATGACACAATACACACTAACCCACTAAGAGTGAAAGAATGACACAATACACACTAACCCACTAAGAGTGAAAGAATGACACAATACACACTAACCCACTAAGAGTGAAAGAATGACACAATACACACTAACCCACTAAGAGTGAAAGAATGACACAATACACACTAACCCACTAAGAGTGAAAGAATGACACAATACACACTAACCCACTAAGAGTGAAAGAATGACACAATACACACTAACCCACTAAGAGTGAAAGAATGACACAATACACACTAACCCACTAAGAGTGAAAGAATGACACAATACACACTAACCCACTAAGAGTGAAAGAATGACACAATACACACTAACCCACTAAGAGTGAAAGAATGACACAATACACACTAACCCACTAAGAGTGAAAGAATGACACAATACACACTAACCCACTAAGAGTGAAAGAATGACACAATACACACTAACCACTAAGTGTAAGAGACTGACAAAATACACACTAACCCACTAAGAGTAATAAACTGACACAATACACACTAACCCACTAAAAGTAATAAACTGACACAATACACACTAACCCACTAAGAGAGAAAGCATGACACAATACACACTAACCCACTAAGAGTGAAAGAATGACACAATACACACTAACCCACTAAGAGTGAAAGAATGACACAATACACACTAACCCACTAAGAGTGAAAGAATGACACAATACACACTAACCCACTAAGAGTGAAAGAATGACACAATACACACTAACCCACTAAGAGTGAAAGAATGACACAATACACACTAACCCACTAAGAGTGAAAGAATGACACAATACACACTAACCCACTAAGAGTGAAAGAATGACACAATACACACTAACCCACTAAGAGTGAAAGAATGACACAATACACACTAACCCACTAAGAGTGAAAGAATGACACAATACACACTAACCCACTAAGAGTGAAAGAATGACACAATACACACTAACCCACTAAGAGTGAAAGAATGACACAATACACACTAACCCACTAAGAGTGAAAGAATGACACAATACACACTAACCCACTAAGAGTGAAAGAATGACACAATACACACTAACCCACTAAGAGTGAAAGAATGACACAATACACACTAACCCACTAAGAGTGAAAGAATGACACAATACACACTAACCCACTAAGAGTGAAAGAATGACACAATACACACTAACCCACTAAGAGTGAAAGAATGACACAATACACACTAACCCACTAAGAGTGAAAGAATGACACAATACACACTAACCCACTAAGAGTGAAAGAATGACACAATACACACTAACCCACTAAGAGTGAAAGAATGACACAATACACACTAACCCACTAAGAGTGAAAGAATGACACAATACACACTAACCCACTAAGAGTGAAAGAATGACACAATACACACTAACCCACTAAGAGTGAAAGAATGACACAATACACACTAACCCACTAAGAGTGAAAGAATGACACAATACACACTAACCCACTAAGAGTGAAAGAATGACACAATACACACTAACCCACTAAGAGTGAAAGAATGACACAATACACACTAACCCACTAAGAGTGAAAGAATGACACAATACACACTAACCCACTAAGAGTGAAAGAATGACACAATACACACTAACCCACTAAGAGTGAAAGAATGACACAATACACACTAACCCACTAAGAGTGAAAGAATGACACAATACACACTAACCCACTAAGAGTGAAAGAATGACACAATACACACTAACCCACTAAGAGTGAAAGAATGACACAATACACACTAACCCACTAAGAGTGAAAGAATGACACAATACACACTAACCCACTAAGAGTGAAAGAATGACACAATACACACTAACCCACTAAGAGTGAAAGAATGACACAATACACACTAACCCACTAAGAGTGAAAGAATGACACAATACACACTAACCCACTAAGAGTGAAAGAATGACACAATACACACTAACCCACTAAGAGTGAAAGAATGACACAATACACACTAACCCACTAAGAGTGAAAGAATGACACAATACACACTAACCCACTAAGAGTGAAAGAATGACACAATACACACTAACCCACTAAGAGTGAAAGAATGACACAATACACACTAACCCACTAAGAGTGAAAGAATGACACAATACACACTAACCCACTAAGAGTGAAAGAATGACACAATACACACTAACCCACTAAGAGTGAAAGAATGACACAATACACACTAACCCACTAAGAGTGAAAGAATGACACAATACACACTAACCCACTAAGAGTGAAAGAATGACACAATACACACTAACCCACTAAGAGTGAAAGAATGACACAATACACACTAACCCACTAAGAGTGAAAGAATGACACAATACACACTAACCCACTAAGAGTGAAAGAATGACACAATACACACTAACCCACTAAGAGTGAAAGAATGACACAATACACACTAACCCACTAAGAGTGAAAGAATGACACAATACACACTAACCCACTAAGAGTGAAAGAATGACACAATACACACTAACCCACTAAGAGTGAAAGAATGACACAATACACACTAACCCACTAAGAGTGAAAGAATGACACAATACACACTAACCCACTAAGAGTGAAAGAATGACACAATACACACTAACCCACTAAGAGTGAAAGAATGACACAATACACACTAACCCACTAAGAGTGAAAGAATGACACAATACACACTAACCCACTAAGAGTGAAAGAATGACACAATACACACTAACCCACTAAGAGTGAAAGAATGACACAATACACACTAACCCACTAAGAGTGAAAGAATGACACAATACACACTAACCCACTAAGAGTGAAAGAATGACACAATACACACTAACCCACTAAGAGTGAAAGAATGACACAATACACACTAACCCACTAAGAGTGAAAGAATGACACAATACACACTAACCCACTAAGAGTGAAAGAATGACACAATACACACTAACCCACTAAGAGTGAAAGAATGACACAATACACACTAACCCACTAAGAGTGAAAGAATGACACAATACACACTAACCCACTAAGAGTGAAAGAATGACACAATACACACTAACCCACTAAGAGTGAAAGAATGACACAATACACACTAACCCACTAAGAGTGAAAGAATGACACAATACACACTAACCCACTAAGAGTGAAAGAATGACACAATACACACTAACCCACTAAGAGTGAAAGAATGACACAATACACACTAACCCACTAAGAGTGAAAGAATGACACAATACACACTAACCCACTAAGAGTGAAAGAATGACACAATACACACTAACCCACTAAGAGTGAAAGAATGACACAATACACACTAACCCACTAAGAGTGAAAGAATGACACAATACACACTAACCCACTAAGAGTGAAAGAATGACACAATACACACTAACCCACTAAGAGTGAAAGAATGACACAATACACACTAACCCACTAAGAGTGAAAGAATGACACAATACACACTAACCCACTAAGAGTGAAAGAATGACACAATACACACTAACCCACTAAGAGTGAAAGAATGACACAATACACACTAACCCACTAAGAGTGAAAGAATGACACAATACACACTAACCCACTAAGAGTGAAAGAATGACACAATACACACTAACCCACTAAGAGTGAAAGAATGACACAATACACACTAACCCACTAAGAGTGAAAGAATGACACAATACACACTAACCCACTAAGAGTGAAAGAATGACACAATACACACTAACCCACTAAGAGTGAAAGAATGACACAATACACACTAACCCACTAAGAGTGAAAGAATGACACAATACACACTAACCCACTAAGAGTGAAAGAATGACACAATACACACTAACCCACTAAGAGTGAAAGAATGACACAATACACACTAACCCACTAAGAGTGAAAGAATGACACAATACACACTAACCCACTAAGAGTGAAAGAATGACACAATACACACTAACCCACTAAGAGTGAAAGAATGACACAATACACACTAACCCACTAAGAGTGAAAGAATGACACAATACACACTAACCCACTAAGAGTGAAAGAATGACACAATACACACTAACCCACTAAGAGTGAAAGAATGACACAATACACACTAACCCACTAAGAGTGAAAGAATGACACAATACACACTAACCCACTAAGAGTGAAAGAATGACACAATACACACTAACCCACTAAGAGTGAAAGAATGACACAATACACACTAACCCACTAAGAGTGAAAGAATGACACAATACACACTAACCCACTAAGAGTGAAAGAATGACACAATACACACTAACCCACTAAGAGTGAAAGAATGACACAATACACACTAACCCACTAAGAGTGAAAGAATGACACAATACACACTAACCCACTAAGAGTGAAAGAATGACACAATACACACTAACCCACTAAGAGTGAAAGAATGACACAATACACACTAACCCACTAAGAGTGAAAGAATGACACAATACACACTAACCCACTAAGAGTGAAAGAATGACACAATACACACTAACCCACTAAGAGTGAAAGAATGACACAATACACACTAACCCACTAAGAGTGAAAGAATGACACAATACACACTAACCCACTAAGAGTGAAAGAATGACACAATACACACTAACCCACTAAGAGTGAAAGAATGACACAATACACACTAACCCACTAAGAGTGAAAGAATGACACAATACACACTAACCCACTAAGAGTGAAAGAATGACACAATACACACTAACCCACTAAGAGTGAAAGAATGACACAATACACACTAACCCACTAAGAGTGAAAGAATGACACAATACACACTAACCCACTAAGAGTGAAAGAATGACACAATACACACTAACCCACTAAGAGTGAAAGAATGACACAATACACACTAACCCACTAAGAGTGAAAGAATGACACAATACACACTAACCCACTAAGAGTGAAAGAATGACACAATACACACTAACCCACTAAGAGTGAAAGAATGACACAATACACACTAACCCACTAAGAGTGAAAGAATGACACAATACACACTAACCCACTAAGAGTGAAAGAATGACACAATACACACTAACCCACTAAGAGTGAAAGAATGACACAATACACACTAACCCACTAAGAGTGAAAGAATGACACAATACACACTAACCCACTAAGAGTGAAAGAATGACACAATACACACTAACCCACTAAGAGTGAAAGAATGACACAATACACACTAACCCACTAAGAGTGAAAGAATGACACCACAATAGTTTAATAAACACACAGGGACACATTAGTTAGTTTTAATGTATAGAAATTTATTGTTTAATCATTTATTGTTTATTCATGTTTAATATTTCTGTTTATTGGGGAAACTGTTGTTTGTTTGTTTTTGACACATTACTCTGCATCATTTTGACCCTTGTCAGGCTGACGCTTATAGTACTTGCACTACTTTTGTTTTCTGCCACTGCTGTGTGGCAATGTTTCTTGGATGTGCTATAAACTGCAGTGTGTGTTTGTGCCACTGCTCTGTTGTTTAGTAATAGTAAGTAACAATCCAAATCCCGCCAGCGTTTGGCCTAAGATGCATGAAAATAATATTGTTACCTGTGAGGTGCTCAAAACTGACTAGAAATTACTGCAAATTATTGTTAATGGGGTAAATAATAATACAGGAACAATAAAGAGCCAAATGATGCAATTTTAGCATTTTGTAGCAATTTAAAAAAAAAATACACATCCAAAACCAATACCAAAACACGTGGGAGCGGTTTGGGCAAAACCAAAACCAAAACACAACGTTAATACAGATCCAAAACCAAAGCCAAAACCAAACACGGGCGTCAGTGAACATCTCTAGTTTCTTCTGTCTTTGAAGTTTTTCTTCTCATGTTGATTGTAGAATCTTGTCCGCTTCTTGTAGATGATGGTCCGGTGCTTGCAGCTGGTCTTCGTCCTCCTATGTTACTTGACCCAATGTCATGCTTCTTTCATCTTCTGGGGTGCCACTACTAATGACCATTCGATCGCTAGAGGGCGCCCTTTTATAGAAAATATGACGTTATATACATTAGAGGGCTCTAGTGAGCACTCTAATGCATTGCCTCTATATAACTTACATCCATAGGTTTCTGTATTATGTTTAAATATTCCATTTACAAATTTGTTATGCTGAACAAAAAACTATTTCAATAAAAAAAAATGTGATTAAATTTCTTTAGATTAAAAACTAAAGAATAGAATTTTAAAGGATGAATTCAACAACAAAAAACAATTAATGAATTAATCCCACTGGAATTAAGGAAGTACTGTCCAATACCTGTACTGGATACAGATTCTAAAATACTTGTTTAGTCCTGGTTAATCCAGAATTAGACAATTTATTACTCAGCTTAACATGTTTTTCAACTGAGTAAAGTGTTAAGATTAGAAGCTAAAGAATAGAATTCAACAGCACACAAAAAAAAATATTTTTCATGGGGGACAGTATCCACATCAAAGATGCCAAAATATTGTGTTCTGGTGGGACAATGGGCCTGATCCAGAGCTACGACCGCAAGCGAGCGTACGCCGATCGTAAGCGAAAATTCGTGAAAAAAAACGCACTACGCATGTGCAGTATGACAACTTCCGGTCGACCGAAGGACATGAGCGTACAGCGAGCGTATTTTTAGCGTATTTTTCGCTCAAGGGGCGTGCGTTTTGTACGACTTTAGTCTGGACGCTCGAGTTACTACACAGAGGCGGGGATAGCAGTTGCGTGCGTATTTTTAGGTACATTTAAACTGAGCATGCGTAGTAACTTTATTTGCGTAATTAACGTTGAATATACGCGTGGAAGTACTTTAGGCACGGACATGTGAATCGCACTTGGGGACATACGTACGGAGGGGCGGGGTTTAAATGTGTACCTGAAAAGTTACGTGAAAGAGGGTGGGGGGAGGTATTTAACTGAGTCTTTGAGGGCGCGGTTACATAGAAATGCACATACAGCATACATATACACACGTATGTATACACGTAAAGTGTAGAGGTGGTCTATAGAGGCGTTTGTCTATGACTGCACAGCCGTGAGAGGGGCGTGCCCTGGGTGTTGGTGGGGGTTGGCTTGCTACGTGCGTGCGTTTAATTGCGGACTTTTGAACAAACAAATCACTGAACACAGTCCTGGGATATTACAATCTCAGGATTTGAAATGTGCATGAAGGCCCGGATTCACAACACCGCATATGTTGCACATACAGGCCCTGATTCAGAGATTGAAAATAAGAACTTAAAGTTACACCTGGGCTAAACCATGTTGATTTCAGGGGAGTCAGATTTCATTTGTTGCAACAGTATTATAGTTAAAAGGTGATGTTTCCCAGCTCAAGTCTAATTAGCAGTTTAAAAGTGAAGCTGATCAGGTATCTGTGTGCAATAAGTAAAAGCATTCTCCCTGCATGCATAGAATAAAATTAACTTGACTCCCCCTGAAATCAACATGGTTTTGCCCAGGTGTAACTTTAAGTTCTTATTTTCAGCCTCTGAATCAGGCCCACAGTCTTAAAATACCGATAGTAGCCACTACACATGCATAGTAACTATTTTACGTAATCTTCGCATTGTTTTGTTATGTAGATTGCGTATATGCGGTCTTTGAGGAAGCAAATTTCAAATGTACCAACAGCTCAACTCTAAATTAGAGTTTAAATATAATCTGCTCAGTATTTGTGTGGAATAAACCAAATCAGTCAGTGATTTCCCAGTCATGTAACAATAAAGAAACTTAAATAATGTAATTATATTTGTATCTCTGTCATTGCAACATGGTTTGTCCAGGTGCAGTTTATTACATATACAATACAATTAACAGATAGGGTACAAATTCATAAAATAAGAAATACAATACAAGTACAATGCAAAAATAAAATACAGTACAAAAATAGCTGAACAATATGTATGGAAAATAGAGATGCTGGATATGTGTGTAGGAGCAGATGAACAAGGAGCAAGGAGAGAGATAAACAGTAGAGAAAAAATGTGGGAATTAAGGAGGACAAGAGTTATGACAGGAGGGAGGAGGGCCCTGCTCATAAGAGCTAACATGCTAAGTGGCAGGTAAACAAACAGGAGACACGGGGATGAAGATGGGGAGGGTAGTCTGGCTGCTGCATTTAGTATGGATTGCAGAGGAGCAAGGTGGACCAGAGGGAGGCTGGAGAGTAGAATGATGCAGTAATCGAGACGGGAGATAACGAGAGAGTGAATGACCGTTTTAGTGGCATCTGTGGTTAAGAAGGGTCTGATGTGAGCTATGTTGTGGAGGTGAAAGCGGCAGGAGAGCAAGAGGGTACAGGTGTGGGGTGTAAAGGAAAGGGAGGAGTCAAGGATGCCCAGGCAGCAGTCTTGGGTGGATGAGGATATGGTGGAGTCACCTACAGTAATGGAGATAATAGGTGCAGCAGGGAAGATTATGATTTCAGTTTTGTCCATGTTAAGCTTGAGCAAGCACTGGTTCATCCATAAGGAGATGGCTGAGAGGCAATCTAACACTTTGGACAGGAGAGAGGGGGAGAGGTCGGGGGAGGAGAGATAGATTTGAGTGTTGTCAGCATAGAGGTGGTAGTGATGGTCAAAGGAGCTCATGAGGTCTACTAGAGAGATGGTGTAGAGTGGGAACTGAAGGGAGAAGTGGCCCTTAGATTTTGCAGAAAGGAGATTGTTTGTAAATGTAGTCAAGGCAGTTTCAGTGGAGTGGAGGGGGCGGAACCCAGATCGGAGATGGTCCAGAATAGAGTAGGGATCACTTCAGGAAGCCAGTAGCTGCTAATTGGTGAGTAATAAAAAAAAGTTTAATGGTTTCTGAAGTCCTATTCAACTTTCCTTAGCAGGTGGGCCTACCATGCATGCCATTTTCCACTATGTATAGCAGTATTTTCCCTGATTTTGAGAAAGAATTAACTGAGCACAACTGTAGATGATGATTTCCGCAAGTAGCAAATTTTTCTCATATGTTTACCAAACACTTCATCTCTAAACCCATAAACTAAAGGACTAATTACTCTGGGTAAACACAAAAACATGACAAAATTAATTATTGGGGTGTAGCGAAAAATGGGTTTGAAATATCTGTCAGTAAAGGTGGAAGTGAAGGACAACATACATAATATGAGCTGAAATGCGTGCATCAAGACAGTTTTCCCAGCCTTAGAAGCAGATTTTCCAGAATCAATCTTCCGAGCAACCAGCATCACCTGGACGTAAGTGTAGGCGATTGTAAGTCCAACTGCGGTAAAGCTTACTATGGTGGTTACTGTTCTTAAGACTAATTGTGTTTCATTTACCATTAACAGTGGCCAGTCACATATGATGTTCAATAAAAAGACGCGTTTCTCCACAGAAAAGCAAAATGCAATAAAATCGACAGCCTGTGGTATGAGCCCCACTGTCCACATGATTCCAATGGCGGCAATAGACCTCTGTACGGTGCACAATTCTGCATGCCGTAATGGGTGGCAAATGGCTACATAGCGCTCCAAAGACATGAACGTCAAATTGTATGGTGTTATCCGAAATGCGCAGGTGGTGAACGTGACTATTGCATAGCAAATTGGCAAAGGCATGTAGACAAGAAATACAACACAGGTAAAGAGGAGAAATGAACCTGCTAGAAGAGATGCATCATTGATAAGCATGTGAATAAATAGTATATAACGAGGGTTCTCCCGGACATGAGGAACGGTGAAGAAGGCGTTCAGTATAACAGCCATGAAGTATATTAAGATGCAGAATAACGGGAGCACCAATGAGAATAAAATATTCTGTGAGTTCTCCAGGACCTTACTGTTAGATGCAGTCAAGTTGCTGCTGGGCTGGGTTGAGTCAGTCATTCTCTGAAGATCAGAACAAATTCGGCTCTGCAAAACATGTAGAAAATGGACTTTGTTAAAATGGAACCCCAAATTTCCAGCCCCTCTAGTGGACAAATAATATATAAATAATGATATGCTGTATAACCTATTTATTTGTGATCTCAAGATTTCACTTAACACATTTTGGATAGATAGATAGATAGATAGATAGATAGATAGATAGATAGATAGATAGATAGATATAGATAGATAGATAGATAGATAGATAGATAGATAGATAGATAGATAGATAGATAGATGACAAACAATATTGTAGAAAAACTGACC
Organism: Limnodynastes dumerilii; assembly: GCA_011038615.1. Classification (NCBI taxonomy): domain Eukaryota; kingdom Metazoa; phylum Chordata; class Amphibia; order Anura; family Limnodynastidae; genus Limnodynastes; species Limnodynastes dumerilii. Next base: position 16,412 of record WWET01007336.1, read on the forward strand.
ACTGCTGTGCTGGTCCTGTTAGGAGATAATGCATAGTGTGTGTCTGGCTTAAGTCTATCTAAGAATGGCACATAGAACATATTTGGAGCACTTGACAAAGATGCAGGTCAAGAAGAAGAGCTGGAGAGTTGGTGAATGTTGTACACAATGCTTAGTAGAAGCTTTCCTCCTTGTGATGGAATATCGAATGAGACAGAAGTCAAAAGCACTTGCAAATTCTTAGCCCCCTCACATACATATCCTTAACATTGTCATTGGCTGTGAGAGACCAATAGATCTCATGACCATTCTATCCCATCTCCTCATATCTCCCTCTTGTCCATGGCCTCCTACCTACCATCATTTCTTCCCATTGGAGTTCCTCAGGGCTCGGTCCTTGACCTTCTGCTATTCTTTTGTACAGTTTTACGCTAAGTGAACTTATTAGCTTCAGCTTCCACTACCACATATATATATGCCAATGACAACCAAAATTACCTCTCCTTTCCGGGAAATCTTTGCCATCTCTTACAGGATGTCCAAGCATTTCCTTAAACTTAACATCGTAATATCAGAATGCTTAGTCTTCCTGTTGTCAAGAGTCTATCTCTACCCTTCCACTCCCTACATCTCCTTACATTTGGCAACACCATCATCTCCTCTGGTCACCAAGCTCTTTGCTTGGCTATTGCCCTGGACTTCTCTCTATCTTTCACTGCCCTCATCCCTCACATCCGATTCCTCTCTCAATTTTGCCGCTTTTACCTTTATTTTATTGCTTAAATCGGACCCTTTCTAAATGCTGATATACTGCCAAAAACCTTATTAATTCCCCGATCATCTCCCGTCTGGACTTTATTATTTCCGGCCTCCCTCTCACCCTTCAGTTTATACTTCTGCAAGACTAATCTTCCTCTGTCACCAATCTCTCCACATCCTCTCTCAAAACAAATTTATTCAGGAAAGGCTACCCTGTTGATCTAATCTTACATCCCTTCTCTATCTCACATCTCCTAGAACCCCCCGCCCCTCTCTCTCTCTTACTAACAAGCTTCTTTCTTACTTAGGCCTCCCTTGTCCCCTTCCCATCACACTTCTGACTTTCCCTATCTCCAGTTCTCTTTTCCCTATCCCCCACCATCTGTTTCCTGTTAGTCTCCCTCTACACTATAGATTGTGAGCTCTCGTGAGCTTTCCTCTTGACCTCCTTCTCGATCCTCATCTTTGTGCCTTCCACACTGATATTTAAATTGTCTTGTATTTTTGTTTTGCTGTCAACAATATATCAGCACTTGTACCAATCTGTGTGCTGTGCTTATGCTTAGAGGGGCATATGATAGAACGGTTATAACCAAGTACAGGAAGGGGATATGACAGAAGACTTTTTTAACTGGGTACAGGAGGTACTTCAAGCATCCAGGTTAACCCTTGGTGCTCAGACTATTATGATTTCACCACTGCAGCTCATCAAGCTTCAACTCATAGAGCTACGCTCTAGCTCCACGACCTTCTCTGTTCTGGATTGTTACCCTTATGTCATCTGAATTCTCCTGTAGTCTTGACTTAAAACACAAGGAATTGTTCTACTTTCCATAGCCGACCAGACTTACAGGCCCGGTGGCCTATTCTTATGCTTCTCAATGTGTCCTCCTACATAAGGACCTCAAGCTTCCTTTACTCACTTAGCAACCAAAGGGTCAACCAACCAGATACCAAGTACAGACCAAGTACCTGTCCACATTAGGCTGCCCAGCCCTCAGGCACACCCATCCCCTCACATTGGACTTTAACATGTGCTCCTTTATATGGCAAAATCAACAGGCTATGGTTAAAATGGAGGTTCTTGTAAGCAGACAGGTTATGGGGGTCTGCAGCTGTCTCATATTGTTAGTTACCATCAAACAATCAATAAAGTATTGGAGTGGACAAGGGAATGGATTCCAAATGATGGATTAAAATGAAAGACTATCCTCTCAATTTCCTTAAAGCAGCTCTTTTCTTGGTACAATCATTACCTTCTGAGGAAACCAGAAGGTAATGGGTGGGACTTTATTATGCAAATTTCATCATCAGCCCTGCCCACCCCCAAGAGCAGTAGTGATTGACAAGGGGTGGGGCTTACTGGCATTATTTGCATACATTGCATAATTAAGCCCCGCCCCTGGAGGGTAGAAAAAGAAGGTAGGCCACCCTGTCTTACCCCTCATTGTCATCGCACATAGGGCTCCATCTAATAAACTATGCTACATAGAATTCAGGAACATTGCTGAGCACTTTCAATCCGACCTATGTACAAGGGATTAGACAATCAATTAGGAATTTCAGGTTTCCATGGTGGTGATGGAATCAAGCAGTTAGCTAAGAAACACATTGGACTTGAGCTGTGCTTCCGTACGCTTTTCATGCAGACACAAAGCAGGAATTCAACTGCGCATTCCCAGAACGGGAGCTGGAGATGGGCGCCATGCTGCGTTACTGGAAAAGGGAGCTCCACGCAATTTAAATAAGAGGAGGGGCGTTTTTCTAATTTAAACAGGTGCAGTAGCAGTGAAACATAGAAACATAGAAAGTGACGGCAGATAAGAGCCACATGGCCCATCTAGTTTGCCCATTTGTTTATTGAAAACTATACTGACCCTAGACCCTATTTACCCTCAATTTGGTTTACAATTTAGGATACCCTTATATTTATCCCAAGCATGTTTACACTATTCTACTGTATCGGCCTCAACCACCTCAGATGGAAGAATATTCCATTTATCTATCACCCTTACAGTGAAATAATTTTTCCGCACATTTTCCGCACATTTCCTTTGAATCTACCACCCTCCAGTTTATATTCATGTCCTCGTGTTCTATTATACCTCTTCCTTTATATAATGCCCCCTCCTCTACCCGGTCACAACCCTTGATATATGTGAAAGCTGCTATCATGTCCCCCCTCTCCCTTCTCTGCTCCAAGCTATACATGTTTAGTTCCTCTAGCCTTTCTTGGTATGATTTGTTACA
>WWET01007337.1:24460-40746 GCA_011038615.1 Limnodynastes dumerilii
GCATGCAAATTTTTTAAAATTAATTAACACCCCTTACTTTGAAAAATGGGTTACCCGAGCTGTACAATTGCACCTAAAAAAAGGTGTAAGTGCATCTCTGAATCAGCCCCTAAATCAGCCCCAGAAACAGCAAATTAATTAATCTGCATCTCAAAAAAAACTATGTTGACCTGCAGGGCGTGGCAGACTTAGTTAATATTGAGAAGAAAATAGGATATTTAATTAAGATTCTAAATAATAATCAGCAGAAAGTGCACTGACTTGATTTAAAATTTCTGTTGAGGGCTTAATACTTAAAATGTCTCTGAGGGATGTATTAGGTTTCCGGTTACCTCTTTTCTTTAAGACATTGCGGCATTGCACATCTTAAATTCCATTTGACAGAATTACAGCTCATAAATATATGCCTGTTTTGTGTATGAATTTTGTATAGTGCATATGTTTCTAGGAATAGTGTGTATCAATATTGTAAAAGAGTTTTGCAGCTAAACGAACAATATTATTAGACTGACTAAATAAACTTGGTGAATTATTCTTCCATTATATAAAATTCTAAGTTTAATTATACAGTTCCACGTTTCACAAACTGATTAGGAATGTATGTATGCACTAAGCAAGTGGCGAGTTCGGACTGGATTCAGAGTTGCGTGTGTGCGCGAAACGGAATCGCGCCAACTAATTTAAATATGGCCTATTCAAGGTTGCACATTTTCGCATAAACAAATGCAAGCGTGATTGGCACACATCTGGAATACAGCAATGCATTCTCAGAAGTGACTGTGTAAAATACACTTGCACCATAGTCAGGGCTGGTGCAAAGAAAACTAGTAAGCACGTGCAAACTGTCAATACGGATGTGCAAGAATCAGCTAGTAAATACCCCAAGAATACCAATCCCCTTTTTGCATACAAATAAACACGGATGTGTAAGCTGGATGAGACAGAAAAATGTCATCGCATGTGCCTGCTTTACAACCGTCAATATGCTTCTTGTGCATGAACTGTGCGCAATTCCTCTACGCATCCACTTAAATTTTGCACGAATACATAACTCTGAATATGGCCCTACTGCTCCCGTTTAGGTATCTGTCAGCTTAATATAACTCATAAAATTTTCTGTGTTAATACAAATGTATATTTAGGCAAGTATATATATTTTTGACTGCAGTATTTGGAACACAAATCTAAAAATCAAATGTTCAATTTTCAATTTGACTTTGAGTTCTATATTATGTCTTTAATTTAAAGGGTACAAAACTAATTATCCTAATGTGTGGGCACCTCAGGATATTGAGAGATATTCATTTTAGTTCTACAGCCCAGTTTAATAACAAATTCACACATAAAACTTGATACACCACAGGAGAACAAATCAGAATTTACAGACTATTGTAATAAAATGTAAATATACTAAAGATCACACAAGAATAATATGATATTAATATTAGTACTGAAAATTCAAAACTATTTAGTAATGCAGTTCCTCACTTACACCTCAGAGCGCCGCTGTTTAACCAATAAGGAGAGAATACAGAACTGGAGATCCACTGGTATTTGCATCACTCACACACACTGCAGATCTGCAAGAAGACACACAGCCATTTTCTCTACATGCTATCCTGAACAATATAATTCACCTCATTTGTTAAAATCACCTAAAACAGTATTGGATTTACTACAATATAACCTTCAATGTACTGGATTAAAACAACTGACCATCAAAAGGAATATTCTTGTTGAAGGATTCAGGACATTAGGATGGCTGACAGGAAACCTCATACAGAAACACAGAAGGGAATAAGATGGCAAGTAATATTTTCCTTCTTATTATCTTGGCTGTGTCATTCAGTCTCTGGTCAGATTCATTATTCCATTGTAGAAGAAATGAGAAAAGATTCTGTCATAGCAAATATTGCAGAAGATCTTGGATTGGATATTAAACAGCTCTTATCTAGAAATCTGAGAATTGTATCTCGTGTTTCAGAGAAATATTTTTTAGTAAATCTAGATAATGGAAATCTTTATATTAAGGACAGGATAGACAGAGAGACACTGTGTGGGACAGCAGCCAGCTGCTCCCTAGCATTTGATGTAGTGGTTGAAAACCCTTTAAATATTTTCAGAACTGAAATAAGAATTCAGGATATAAATGATAATTCCCCAGAATTTGTTTATGAGACATTTAATGTAGAAATTACAGAATATACATCGCCAGGAACAAGATTTGCTTTACAAGGTGCAGAAGATCCAGATATTGTTATGAATTCAGTGCAGACATACAGGCTCAGTGACAATCAGCATTTTACACTGAGTGAGAAGATTAGCAGCGATGGGAGTAAATTTCCAGAACTTGTTTTAGGAAAACCTTTAGATAGAGAGACACAGCATTTTCATAAATTAATATTAACAGCCTTAGATGGAGGAAATCCTGTGAGATCTGGGACCACAATAATAAGAATCATTGTCACTGATGTAAATGATAATTTCCCAGTTTTTACTCATGAAGTATACAAAGTCAGTGTAAATGAAAATATTCCTATCAATTCTACAGTAACCACTATCAAGGCTTCTGACAAAGATGAGGGCATCAATGGACAGATTACATACTCTGTCAGCAAAACGTCAAGAAATGTTCATTATACAGACACTTTTAGTATCAATCCAATAACTGGTGAAATTAAAACAGTGAATGTATTGGACTTTGAAACAACAAGAAACTATGAGTTGTCTATACAAGCAAGAGATGGTGGTGGTCTTGTTTCTCACTGTAAGGTATTGATAAATGTAATTGATGAGAATGATAATGCTCCTCAGATATCCATTACATCACTATCAACCCCTATACCTGAGGATTCTGCACCAGGGACACTAATAGCTTTGATAAGAGCCCATGATGAAGATTCTGAAGAAAATGGAAAAGTTGATTGTAAACTTTTCAAAGAAACTTCTTTTAATTTAGTTTTATCATCAAACAATTATTACAGGATTGTCACTATTGATGTCCTAGACAGAGAGAAAGTATCTTCTTATAACATTACAATAGTAGCTACTGACAGAGGATCTCCACCACTTTCCAGCAGAAGGACCATCAGACTGGAGATCTCAGATGTTAATGACAATCCCCCAACATTTATGAAATCCATTAATGTTGCTTATGTACCAGAGAACAATTTACCAGGAGCCACGATATACAGTATACAAGCTTCAGACCCTGATACTGGAGACAATGCTAAGATTATTTATTCCATTTCTACCACTAACACAGAAGATCTCCCAGTGTCCTCCTATCTCTCCATCAATATAGAGACTGGGGTTCTCTATGCTCAGAGATCATTTGATTATGAGCAGCACAAGGAGTTTCTCATACAAGTTACTGCTAGAGACAATGGATCCCCATCTCTGAGCAGCAATGCAACATTAATTATCCATATAGTGGATCAGAATGATAATGCTCCAAAAATCCTGTACCCATCACCAGAAAGCAGTGGACCAGCTGTGTATGAGATGGTTCCTTTTTCCTCTGAACAAGGATTTTTAATAACTAAGGTGGTTGCAGTGGATGCAGACTCTGGACATAATGCCTGGCTCTCTTATCACTTCATACATGTGTCAGAACCATCTCACTTTATCATTAGTCAGTACACAGGTGAAATCAGGACATCTCGTGTCTTTCAAGAAAAGGATATACTGAAACACAAGGTTGTGGTGATGGTGAAGGATAATGGAGACCCATTTCTCTCTGCAACAGTTACATTAAATCTTGTTGTTGGAGATAACTTCAATCAGATAGCTCCTAAAATCAGTAATCACCTTATTGATGAAGATCCTCAGTCTAATTTGCAGTTATACTTGGTGATTGCCCTAGCACTAATTTGTTTATTATTTATTGTAACAGTTATGGTGGTCATTATATCAAAATGCAAGAAGTCCAAACCACTCCCATATTTTGGTCCTTTAAGTTCAAGTTTATATCCTCAAGTTGATCCCAGGATTCTCTCACAATATACAAATGGAACATTAACACTTCCGTACTCTTACAATGTGTGTGTGGCGATGGATTCTACTGAAGGTGACTTTACTTACATGAATCCGAAACAAGATGTCCCTGTGGACAATCTGATTGATGCTGATGATCCAGGACTTGGAATTGAAAGTGTCAAAGAAGATTTTCAAACCAATAGTCTTATACAAGTAAGTTCTTTTAAAATAAAGACCACAGGGAACACAGTTAGAATACATTGATTGGTATGGTACTAAGTATATTGCGCATGCATGTATATTCATATAATACTTTGTTTTACCCAATTACTTAAGTCTGTAAGCTTTGGTCATTTTGCACATGCACAGTTGACATTGTGCTTGTTGGTTATGTTTTACTTTATTTTAAGTAAAAATTATAGCTAAAAGTTCAACATGGAAACTGTCAGAACATTGAGACTGTGTTTTATGAATGTCCAGACGTAAATAGTTCCAGCAACCCACTTAAAATAAGTTTAAGAAGAAAACCCCTGTTACTGCTTCCCATTGTGAAACCAACTTCTTCAGAGACATACTATATTCCCCCACCCACTTAGACTGTAAGGTCTCTCAGGCACAGAGGGCCTGATTCTGTGATTGAAAACAGGAGAGGAGAGTTATTTCTGGGCTAAACCATGTTGATTGCAGGGGAGTCATATGTCATCTGTTGCAAACAGTATTAGAGTTGAGAGGTGGAATTTCCCAGTCCAAGTCTAAATAACAGTGTGATAGTAAAGCTGGTCAGTATCTGTGTGCAGTAAGCAATTCAAATATATATCCCTGCATGCAAAGAATACAATTAACTTGACTTCCCCTGCAATCAACATGGTTTAGCCCAGGAGTAACTCTCATCCCTTACTTTCAAGCTCCTTCTTAAATCTTAATCAGGCCCAGGGTCTCTTGTCTTCCACCCCCACCCTTCTCCTCCCTGTATCAGCATTGGTTCTTTATCTGTGTTTCTCAGTCTTGTTTGTCATCATTCTTTTGTAACACATGTCACCTTATTTAATGTTTTGTTTATACTGTGTAATCTGTAAAGCGGGGTACACACTGGAGAGTTTGACAATTATCCTTTTAAATCAAGGATAATCGTTAGATAGCTCTAAAAAACTTTTGAGTCTGTACTGTCAAACGATGCAGAGAATCGTCTGATTCTGCCCAGCATCGTTAGATTGTGATTTTTAGTAACTCCTAAATATCACAGATCAATGATGTTATGATCTGTGGTTTTGTATGTGTGTGTACTTACCAGAAAGGACTTCTGAGAATGATCCAGCGTGAAATCGTTCCAGTGTGTACAGCTGCAGGATCCTCAGATAAACGTGAGTTTATCTTTTTATTATTGAAAGATTGGTTTTCTTTTGTCAGTGTGTACCCAGCTTTAGGCTCGGTGGACCCTTTTTGTCACCATATAAATAAACATTAATAATAATAATCTAGTTAATGGAGGATGAATTGCCTTGAAATTATATGCATACATAAGCCCCTCAGGTTTAAGAACACTGAATGCCCCAGAGAAATGTCAAAGTTCTGTTAAAATATATCATTTCGACGCTTTATCAAATTGACCTGAGGCCACGTCTTTCCAAACAGGTGTATTGAGCATTCCACTGCATCTAAACATTGAGCTGTTCCCACGGTCTCTAGGCCTCTAGATGGGGGAGTTCTGGAATGTTCCAGCAATCGCTGGAAGGTCTTTTTAGCAGTCGGGTGGTGTTTCTACATGACTGATAACTAAGACGGTTTGTGCCAGTGCTATTTGTGCCAGTGCTAATTTTGTAATACCTCTTGTGTGCAAATATACATTGCAGATCAATCTATATGTATTACTTGCTAGTCTGCAGGAGGAATGGTCTTTGGTGGTTCTGGAAGTCTAATTCAAATATATTGATTACTTTGGAAAGTCTCACATGAGTAGTAAACTAAAACGAATACCCCATAGTAGCATCTCATTATTAATTACCTTTTCTACTTTATATAATTCTATTTTTGCTTGTGTGTGTATTCTAATGTTCTGTAAATATCATTGTATGAATTGTATTTCTTTAGGTACAGAAAGTACTAATAACTAAAGTTATTTATTAGACATTGATACATATAGAATTATTCACCATTGTTTAGACATCCTGATACACATACAGTTGTTTACCTTGCATTTATTATAGTATTATAGAACTCTTTATAACATTACATATATACATAACATTTAAACTCAGCATATGCGGCACCAGATGCTCATTTTTGACAGCGCATGCACAATCGGGCTTTTTCCAGATGCAGCCAGTCTGAAGTGTTAGGGTTCCAAATACTCCTTACAATCCTATAGTTAGAGGTTGTGCTACATTTAAATTAGATATCTGTAACTCGGGTTCCGCTCTACTAATTACTTACTTTTACTTAAAGTTCAAAAACGGCAGTAAATTTAAGTCTATTAAATGGGCCTCTCAATGGATTTTTAGTTAGATTATTATACACATTTCATTTACTCCAAGAAACTGTGATTGGTTTATGTAGATTAGTGGAATGAGGATACTACAGAAAGCCCTCTATACTGTGATCCATGGGAATGGCAAGGATCATTTGGTTGGAAGTCTGGTAAAGGATGGTGTTGATTCGATGTGTTTAGTAAATGGCCTCTGGTTTTGGAAACATTTCGAAATGTATTGCATGAAATAAGTTACCTTATATACATACAATTAGAATTCTACTATGTATGTTTGAGTTGGTTTGAGGATGTTCTGTATGCTGAAGACTCATTAGTGCTTACCATGTAAGTGCCACTCCATGACAAATGTAACATCTATGGAATGTGGGCACATATGAGTGTGATCATATCTTCAACTACTATAGATGCATTATTATAGTGCATTTTTTGTATTTGAAATAAAGGAATAATTAAAAATAAAAAAAATATAATACATATGATTCAAAATTCAATATTATACACTTGTTACTATACAAAATAGGTTGACTACTATAGGTCAAATATCCATTACTACCATATTACAATTACTGTGACTGACTAGGTCCATGATATGTTGACCTTTTATGTGTATTTAGTATTGCTACTGATCATATCAGATGATATCAGATGATAAAAAGGAATTTGTGTTTTTAATAGTAAGAGTGTATAGAAGTTAAGATGTGCTTTAGGAGTATGAATATGTTTGCTGCAGATTTTGCATGTGATATATGGGTTATGGTTAACAGGTATTGTTGTTGTTCTTATTAATTTTATTATTAATTATCTTTGATAGCAAAATGACGTTTCAGAGGATTACATGAGAATACTTGACATAAATATCAATGCATACATGAGGGGGCTGATTGATCCAGATTCATAGAGTGAGAGCAAATCAAGTGCAAGTGCGCAACTTGGCAAGACCATATTGCAAATGCTAAGGGGGACATATTTAAACAGTTTAAACAGGGATTGGAGTTAAGAGATGCAGATTCCTGGCTCAACTTTAATTTAGAAATAAAACATTAAGCTATGTGTTAAAGTTGTATGTGCATAAACCAGGGCTGCTTTACTCTACATCTGGTAGACAGCTTAGCTTCCTGCATTTAGCATTGGCAGTTTGCATGACAACACTTGTGGTTACAGTTTACAAAGAGGATTTTTTTTTTTTGAAACAGCTCATGTGCAACTTACAACTTGTGCTGCTCAAATTGTGACCAATCTCCAATGAGACCATGATGCTCTCTCTGTTGTCTCCTATTGAAGTGTATTCTAACCATCCTTAGATACCTTTAGCAATTGCAGGATGGCTCTAAAAGCATTATGCTAATTAATATAAGGTCTCTTCCTTCATAGAGTGATATTGGCATAAAACCCTGGAGGTGGAAAGATCTTTGAAAGATCTTTGAATCTGTCTTTGCCAATTAGTAAATTAAAATAAAAGTTGTATAGCTAAATATATACAAAATGTTTTTGATAAATGGGGGCCGGACCCAAAACGCTACTGTAGCTGCAATGGCTACTGTCCAGCAGCAGTGGTAGCGGAGGTCCAACAGCAAATCACCATGCGATCCTAAATCCTGTGCAAGACTACTCTCCTCGCACGGACGGGATTTCTGACACCATGACCATACTCTTATATTTATGCACCAGCCATGCAGAAAAAATGGCAGGTTTGAAAATGAGATTATACGTAAGGGCTAAACCAAGCTCTTACTGTACTATATACATACCGCTCCCCATACCAACATGAAGACACACTGTACACATGGCAGCTCATCCCAACCCACCAGTGGAAAGGCATCCAACCCAGAAGCCTGGGTACTGGGGATCCAGGTCCATTGTGCCAGCCTTATACCCTCTCATGCGCGCTCGCCATTTGCAGTCATTTTCATCTCACACACAGCAGAAAACTATCGTAAATGATCCGGTCCTAGGATACTAAATTCACAGCCTGTATTTTGTCTATACAGAAGGTAGGCTATATTATATAGATTTCTTTTTATATATGGCAGAACACGATAACAAGCTGTGCTAAATAACCAATCATGGAAGAACTTCAACTAACTGGATCTATATAAGCATTTGAGCATTTGACACTAAATTTACCATATATTAAATATATATACTTTGTTTTTGCTTATTGCACACAGATACTGGCCAGCTTCACTTTTATACTGTTATTTAGACTTGGGCTGGGAAACATCACCTGTCAACTCTAATACTGTTTGTAATAGATGAAATTTGACTCCCCTGAAATCAGCATAGTTTTGCCCAGGAGTAACTTTCCTCTCTTATTTTCAAATTCTGAATCAGGGCCAAGAGTACAAATTATCCTGATGATTGAATACCTCTCTTTAATGACAATTCAAAAACAGTTAATGTCAATATTCACAAATGACTAATATTTAAATAAAAATCTGTCGAAAAACCTAACCTACAGCACATATTTAGAGATAATATACATGATAAAAATTTTAACATAACTGCTACTGAAGTCTGAGAACATTTGAGCATTGCAGTTCCTCACTTACGCCTCAGAGCGCCGCTGTTTAGCCAATAAGCAGAAGAATACAGAACTGGAGATCCACTGGTATTTTCATCACTCACACACACTGCAGATCTGCAAGAAGACACAGCCATTTTCTGGATTCTCTCTGCTGAAAATACAGGATATTCCATTTTATTTTTATAAACAGTTGGATTTATCAGTATATTTGTTTTATCATACTGGATTACAACAACTGACCATAAAAAAGGATTATTCTTGCCAAGGAATTCAGGACATTAGGATGGCTAAGATAAAGCCTCATACACAGGGATACAAAGGAATGAGATGGCAAGTAATATTTTCCTTCTTATTATCTTGGCTGTGTCATTCAGTCTCTGGTCAGATTCATTATTCCATTGTAGAAGAAATGAGAAAAGACTCTGTTATAGCTAATATTGCAGAAGATCTTGGATTAGATATTAAGCAGCTTTCATATAGAAAATTAAGACTTGTAACTCATGATTCAGAGAAATATTTTTATGTAAATGTAGATAATGGAAACCTGTACATTAAGAGAAGGATAGATAGAGAGACACTTTGTGGGGCAGAAGCTACCTGTTCACTTACATTTGATGTTGTAATTGAAAATCCTTTGAATATTTTCACAGCTAAAATAGAAATTCAGGATATAAATGATAATTCCCCAAGATTTTTCCATGAGCTGCTCAATGTTGAAATGTTAGAAACTACTGTACCAGGAACAAGATTTGTATTACAAGGTGTAGAAGATCCAGATATTGGTATGAATTCAGTGCAGACATATAGGCTCAGTGACAATCAGCATTTTGCACTGAGTGAAAGCAGCAACCCAGATGGCAGCACTTTTCCAGAACTTGTATTACAGAAATCTCTGGATCGAGAGACACAAAACATTCATGAGCTAACATTAGCAGCCTTAGACAGAGGAAATCCTGTGAGATCTGGTACAGCTTTAATAAGGATTATTGTTACAGATGCAAATGATAATTTTCCAGTATTTTCTCAACAACTGTATAAGGTCAGTGTGAGTGAAAATATTTTAACTGACACTACAGTAATCACTTTAAATGCAACTGATAGAGATGAGGGAATCAATGGACAGATCACATATTCCTTCAGCAAAACATCAGGAAATGTCCATCATACAGGAACTTTCAGTATTAATCCCATAAGTGGAGAAATCAAAATAAACAAACCATTAGATTTTGAATTGACAAGAAATTATGAGTTATCTATACAAGCAAAAGATGGAGGTGGCCTTATTTCCCATTGTAAAGTAATAATAGAAGTGATAGATGAGAATGACAATGCTCCTGATATATCCATCACCTCATTATCTAGTCCTATTCCTGAGGATTCTGCGCCTGGTACAATGATTGCCTTGATTAAAGTTAAGGATAAAGATTTTGGAGCAAATGGAGAAGTTGATTGTAAACTTAGTGAAACATCTTTTACTTTATTATTGTCTGATAGTTATTACAGAATTGTCACTACTGGTCCCATGGACAGAGAGAAAGTCCCCAGTTATAACATCACAATATTAGCTACTGACAGAGGATCTCCACCACTTTCCAGCAGAAGGACCATCGCACTGGAGATATCAGATGTTAATGACAATCCCCCAACATTTATGAAATCTTCTTATGTCGCTTATGTACCAGAGAACAATCTACCCGGAGCCTCAATATACAGTATACAAGCTTCAGATCCTGATACTGGAGACAATGCTAAAATTATTTATTCCATTTATACAACTAACACAGAAGATCTCCCAGTGTCTTCTTATCTCTCTATCAATATAGAGACTGGGGTTCTCTATGCTCAGAGATCATTTGATTATGAGCAGCACAAGGAGTTTCTCATACAATTAACTGCTAGAGACAATGGATCCCCATCTCTGAGCAGCAATGCAACATTAATTATCCGTATAGTGGATCAGAATGATAATGCTCCAAAAATCCTGTACCCATCACCAGAAAGTAGTGGACCAGCTGTGTATGAGATGGTTCCTTTTTCCTCTGAACAAGGATCTTTAATAACTAAGGTGGTTGCAGTGGATGCAGACTCTGGACATAATGCCTGGCTCTCTTATCATTTCATACATGTGTCAGAACCATCTCACTTTATCATTAGTCAGCACACTGGTGAAATCAGGACATCTCGAGTCTTTCAAGAGAAGGACACATTGAATCACAAGGTTGTGGTGATGGTAAAGGATAATGGAGACCCCTCTCTCTCAGCTACCATTACACTAAATATTATTATTGCTAATAATTTTCAGCAGGTTGTTCCTAAAATAACTAGTCATCTCACTAATGAAGATCCTCAGTCTAACATGCAGTTATACTTGGTGATCGCACTAGCACTAATTTGTTTATTTTTTATTGTAGCTGTTATGGTGATCATTGCATTTAAATGTAAAAAGTCCACACAGCTCCCATACTTCGGTCCTTTAAGCTCAAATTTGTATCCTCAAGTTGATCCCAGGATTCTCTCCCAATTTTCAAATGGAACATTGACCCTTCCATATTCATACAATGTGTGTGTGGCGAGGGATTCTGCTGCAAGTGACTTTACTTATATGAAACCAAATCAAGATGTCCCTGTGGACAATCTAATTGACACTGATTCAGAACTTGCAAATGAAGATGTTAAAGAAGATTTGCTAGAAAGTAGTCTTATAGAGGTGAGTTCTACTTTATTAAGTAAATGTATATAGGAAGCACAATTGTTATAGAATAATAGAGAATATATCAATGGTATGATACATATTTTAATACATAGACATCATAACAAATCATATTTATTTGAAACGTCTGTGATCTCTTGATTTGATCTTTGAGCTTTCAACACCTAATATAAAAGGTCAAAGTTGGAACAATAGATTTTTATTTTTGCAAGTGTGTACTGTGTCTATTAGGAGATCTAAGGACAGTAAATACTGGTAACATATCTGGTGAAATGGTATTTTGATTGTGTGATTGGAAAGATTATCTGCTGAAAAGCCCCAGTGTGTACCCTGCTTTAGTATTAAAATTAAAACTTGTTAACGTTTAGCTTTTACTTTTCTAAACAGTAAGGACCATATTAACAGCTGAGAAAGTCTTATGAAGGTGCGGAAACACATGGATTTGCACCTAACTTAAAATTCCCTCCAACGCCCCATATTTAATGAACCTAGGGCACTTAAGAGTGCACTAGCGCTTTCCTAACTTCCTGTGCGTATTTTCCTTCTTAAGAAGGAAAAAATGCACAGACTTCTCCCTTCCCCGCCATCACCACCTCCTTTCCATACCTCCCCCACCCACTCTTCTTAAGAACTCCCAGAGACTGCCTGGTCAGGCATAACTCTTTCTTCTTAAGAAACTAAGTGCTAAGACCGCATGTAGTCAAACTATGTACCTAAATGGTGCGTAGATTACATTTTTTACCTACTACGCATGTGTAGTAGGTTAATTCTTAATTCTGCGCACCTAAGAAGCTGTGAATACAGTCGGAAGTTTCAAAATTTTGCAGCACCCGCATTAAAATTAAAGTTATGGGTCACACAAAGAAAAAGGTCACACAAAAGCACTTCATTGTTTTCCAAATGAAAGTGGCCATATCATTGAAATCATTATACATATTTTAAAATGCACCAAAAAAAACTTGCTATGAGCTGTTCATGGCAGGTTTAGAGAAGACACTATATCTGATTGACCTAAGGCTTCATCCATTCAAAGAAATGTACTCTTCATTCCACAGCTTAATTTGATGATTTTGATCTGCTCCCACGATCTCCAGATTTGTCAGCTCTAAAATCTAACAGCAAGAGCTGAGGAATGAGTTTGTCAGACCATAGCAATCCTATATAACTGCTAACTAAAAGGGTGATTATACTTAATCAGATTGCAACAGTGAATGTTATATTTGTTGCAGAGTTTTTCAAATATAGTAGAAGATTGTACCTTTATGATTTATGAAAATCTATTTAAATTATTTTATTTTATTTATTTTGTCATATGTTCCATTATTTATTTCCGTTTAAAGTTATAAAAAATGGAATTGCACTTCATTTTTTGTTCTATAATTATATATTTAACTAGGGATCCATTAATTTTTCTTAAGCTAACTATTATCCTGTTACAATAACAGCTTAGTGTTAGTTTATATCTGTAAACCACATTTACTATTATGCTAATTTGCAAAGTTTGTAGTAACTTAGGGCCTGATCCAGAACTATGCCCGTCGTTCTAGCTACGGCGGGCGTAAGCGTAAGATCGGCTGTAAAGCCGATCTGCGCATGCTCCGGGCAGATGTTGCCCGGCGTAGCTATGGCAATGCCCGATCTACGATCGGGCGTCCGTAGGAACAGCGTAGTGACGCTGGAGGGGGAGTCCCCCATTGTTACTACGTTAAGGTTAGTGAAGGTGGGCGGGGGGAGTTAGTTTAATGAGGGAGGGAGGGCTTAGCGTAACAACGCTCCTGTGCAAGCGTATTTTCCATACGGCTGCACAGGGGGAGTGTCAGGGAGAGTAGACGCCAATACGCTGTGCGCATCGGCGTAGTTCTGGATCAGGCCCTTATAGTGTTTTTATGAAATACAAGGATACTAACCTAATTACTATGACCTGGATTCTCATCTACGTTTTTTTCATCTTCCTAGTGTAGTTATAAGTGTATAGCCACTACGCATGCGTCGTAACTATTTTAGGCTGTCTACGTACCATTTTTTTACGTAGATTGCGTACATGCGGTCTTTAGCGTAAAATAAAATAGTTACTACGCATGCGTAGTGGCTATGCATGTATAACTACGCTCAGAAGATGATAAGTGAGAATCCCGGCCAATGTTAGGTTGCAAACAAAATGTCAAGCACTTTATTATACCTGTTTGGAATTTGGGATTGGGGACTGTCAGTTGAACATTAGAGTTTGCTTTCCCATAGGGACATTGGTTGACAGACCTTTTACCCCTTTCTCTCTGCTTAATATTGATGTGTGCAATAGAGTCACATGCACAACACATGTGCACTGTTATGCGTTACATGATATTTACCATCGCAATCAAGACAGAGATACCCCAATACAGAGAGAGTTACTGGAACCTGAATTGGTGACTGTCCCACCAGAAATGAGGGGGCTGGGTTGTATGATTACTATGTGAATGCAAGATAAACGTTACCATTTCTATACATAGAGAACATTCAGGAATATATTTTCTCATTATATATTATTCATGATTAAACTGTGGAAAGTATAGAGTGCAGGAATATGTCAGTAAATGCAAAGCATCCTAATGTTAGCATACTATACTAATTACTATGGACAGGTGAAGCATTTTAGGTGAATTAATCATTATTACTTGTAATGTACAGCTGCTTAAAAAAGTGGTTGGAGGCAAGGGTAACAGTACATGTTGGGAGAAGGGGAGGGTAGACATGTTTTTTAGCAGAAATAGGACTGATATTGGAGAATACATTGTGTTATAAAGTAACATCTTGCATATTTGTTAATGAGTATAATACCTTACAGGTCATAAATATATTAACCCTTTATTTTGTTCATATATTGGCCCTCATCAATATATATAGAGAGAATCAGACTACAGAAGTCAGCTTTCTTTATATATTTTATATTAGTTTTTCTATATTTTTTTACCTCACTTTTTCAATTTTTTGTAATAACTGAATTAAAACTTAGTTTTATTTATAAAACTACTGAAGGGAAGGGTTGAAGTGTGTGATTTTAAAGGGAGAATGCTACTGTCTCACTTTTTTTAGTGTGTAGTGTGTAGTCTTGTGTGTTAATTTTTCATGGAATATACTGGTTATTGTTATATTCATTATTTCTTCATAGCATTTTGCTGTCTCTCAAGTAACATCATTCAGTTTAAAAAAAATTACCAAACCTTAAGAAATATATGCATTATGGGCCTGATCCGCTGTAATTATGGCGGGCATATGCGTAAGATCGGCTGTTTAGCCAATCTGTGCATGCGCCAGGCAGATGTTGCCCAGCGTAACTAAGAAAAACCCTAGTTTAGGATCGGGCGTCCCTTAGTCTAGCGTAATTACGGTGGAGGGGGCGTGCCATTCCTCCGCTCATCGTATTTACACTAGGCTTAGAGAAGGTAGACGGGGGGAGGTAGGGAGATGAGGCGGGGGGCAGGGTTTTGAGATTAGGAGTAATTACACTCTGTTACGTCGGCTAAAGTTAGGGTAGCCTTCAGCCGGCGTAACACAGTGTAATTACGCCCGGACCGGGGGAGTGTCAGGGGGGGTGCATACAGGTTACGCTGTACGCACAGCGCATCGGCATGAGTCTGGATCAGCTCCTAAGTGTGTATCTCTTGTGTATTGAGAAAGTATTCATAGTGATAACATATTACTACTAAAACGTGCCTCAGCAATTTAAATAATAATATCACATTGCATGGTTGGTAGTAAACATGTTCTACTTCATATTCCTACACAAGTTGCCTGGTTCACACCAACACTGGCATGGGTTCACCTTTACCAATTCCTGCCAGCATAACTAGGCATGTGAGCATCATTCTTCAGCAAATTAATATTGATAAATGTCTGTAATTAAAAATATTTTTTTGCATCAAAAATCAGAAAACAATCTTTAGCAATGCAGTGTAATAAACAGACTAACAGTGTGACTTAACAAGAGCAGGTGTAATATTAAAAAATACTTTAATATATTGTGCATTAGCTTTTATAAAATCCTATTTTCACCAGTAATGAAGATGTTGTAAACATAATTACCCTAGGGTTTGCATTCTTTCTGGAATTATATATAATTAAGCATCCTGATTCAAAAACAGAGATAATAGAGATATTGATAATTTGGTTAATATAGAAATGTAATACAATGTAATGTAATGCCAGGTAAACATTCGTGCTGCCCAATAATGAAGCAGTGTGTATGCTACACAGATTTGTCGGCATGATGAGTGTTTAAGTATGCTTAACTCCAGCTTTCGAGCAGCTGTGTATCCGACTTAAAGCTGTGTACCCAACATTAAACAATTTCAAAAACAAATTACAGATTGTTTACATACTATATGCATTCTAGTAATTACACTCGTGATGCATTAGGGAAACTTTATATAGTTTGCATAATTATAAAGGTTATAGTTTTTAGTTAGAGCTATATATATATATATTTGAAAAAATGTAATAGGACTATGCAAAAAATGTCTACAATTTTTAGAATGCAATTATGATAGATAGATAGATAGATAGATAGATAGATAGATAGATAGATAGATAGATAGATAGATAGATAGATA